>WBMZ01002551.1:0-69734 GCA_013400975.1 Atrichornis clamosus | reverse complement strand
GAAGGAAGGAAGGAAGGAAGGAAGGAAGGAAGGAAGGAAGGAAGGAAGGAAGGAAGGAAGGAAGGAAGGAAGGAAGGAAAGAAAAAAAGAGAAAGAAAGAGAAAAAGAAAGGAAGAAAGAAAAAAGAAAGAAAGAAAGAAATACACTTCTTCAATAAAAGCAATTTTAAAGTTTTCAGCTTAGCAATTTGCCTGTGGAGATTTTCACAGTTGAGTACACCCTTTTCGTTGAATCTCTAAATATGGTACATTTGTCAAGGCCTTCAGGTAGAACCCATCTCTTTTCTGCAGAATATGGATGTTGCAAGTCTCAGCTAGTGTGGAATAAGACTCAGAAAAGACCAATAATTTGGGAGATGTTCAAAAACCACATGCAGTATGAGTTCATTTGTCCTTTCTAAATCTTCAGGTTGACAGAGCAGACTAAGTTCCCTTGCACAGGGAAACATGAATTACTATATTGCTTGCTCTGTACCCAGCTCTTGCAGCTGTTGCATTTGATTTTCCTGGAAAAGGGTTCTGGGAACAAGTCCATTCTGATCATGAGATGGAAGAGTTGCTGCTCTGTGGGTCACTGTCCATATCCTTTCAGAGTGAATTAGCCTCCTTGTCAGTAATTACATGGGCTACTCTTTTAAAATACAGGCAGGAGGCATTAACCAGGGCCATATTTAACTATAAAAAAGGAGCAAGGAGCAGGATCCTAGACATGGATCTCCTGGATATGCAGTACTTTGATAGTGGTGATCTTTCCTTTACACTTTGTATTTGCATAATGTCTAGTTAGGGTTAGGTGGTATTTGTTATTTGCTAAAATTTAAAATAATGTGAAATTATCAACAGTGAAAAATAGAGACTAATCTGGCTCCAACCAATATTACAGAAATAGAAATAATTCCATGAATGCCAAGTATTCATAAAACCAATGCAAATGCTGCAATGTGCTTCAAATACTATGGGACGGAGGGAAGGAAAGAAGGAAGGGAGGGAGGTAGGGAGGGAGGCAAGGAAGGAAGGACGGAATTCTGAAAATTAGCACTGTGAAAAATCTCTGCATTAAAATGAGCATAGAGTTCCTTTGGGCCCTGCTAATTAGAATCAAGAGAATACAAGAAAATATTTGTTTTTTATGGGGAAAAGAATGACAAGATTTCCTTATTACAGAAATAAAATTGGAAGACTGAAAAACAAAACAACTAAAGAGTGAGTAGCTGAAAAGCAACCTAAAACCACATTTATTTATAATTATCTTATGATTTGTAAAGCCATATGAATACTGGGCACCAGGGAGGGGATGATCCTTGTTTCCAAATGCGAGACTGGCAACCCCACGAATACATCCCAGGAGCACTGGTTGTTATTCGTACATCAGATGACTGTGATACTCTTAAACCTTCAAGTAACTACATTACACAGGACTCTGTATTTTTAAGCAAACTTGTTCTTCTGTAGTCCTGCCTCTTCAGTCAGGATATGCTTCACAACTGGAACAGCTTGCGCTGGGTTAGCCCCCTGGGAAAGTTCTAATTTACAATACCCTGTTTAGAAAAATCAAATCTATTTAAAGGCATTACATTATAAACATAAACTCCCTAATGAGCTGTAGTGAAATGGCTCTAGGCAATAACTTGCGAAGTTCAAATGATTTAGCCATTTTCTGCCATGTATTATTTTCATTTAATCTGCATCACAAGGACTGTAAAGAGTCCAGCTGTTCAAAGTGAGTCTTAAAGATTCCTGCCAAATGCAAAGGCTTGTTCAATTGTTTCCTTTTTTACCATGTTTGGTTAAAGACTTATTAATTGATAGAGAAAATGGTTCCTAAGTTTAAAAAAGAAAAAAAAGGGAATGCAAGGCGAGTCAACACTTCTAAGAGAAATGGAGATGCTAAGAAAGATTGCACTTTAAATATAGGCAATTAAAGGTCACTGAATAACAAGGATGGAAGGAATGAAGGAAAGAGGGAAGGAAAGAGGGAAGGAAGGAAGGAAGGAAGGAGGAAGGAAGGNAAGGAAGGAAGGAAGGAAGGAAGGAAGGAAGGAAGGAAGGAAGGAAGGAAGGAAGGAAGGAAGGAAGAAAGGAAGGAAGGAAAAGACAAGAAAAGAAAAGAAATCCATGGAACATCCTTGGTGTAGTAGAACAATATGTGCTTTCATGTTCAGATCTTCCCTCCTTTGGGACCAAGGGTGCACCCTGAGGATGTGATAAGCCTGTGTCTGATTGGCTTTGACATCTGCTATCTGCAGAGCAGCTTTTTGTCACCCATACATTCAAGAAAGGCAGTACAGTCCCTTTGTATGGCAATTAACTTCTATTGTGTTGAGATCTTACTAGGAAATTTTTTCAGAAATACCATCATCTTTACTTAGAAGCAGGGCTAGAGAAAGTGATGGAGGACACTAGGTTCTTCTAGAAGAAATGCAGTGTCAGATGCAGAATGGAGTGGTGACTAATAGGCATTTCTTACCATTCCTTCAGAGACTGTTGTCCTGTTAAATGCAGGCCATGGTTTGCCTCAGGTTAGATTTAAGTAATGGAAATACTCATTTTTTTGAGAGATTTATTACATAATTTTGTAATAAAAAGTTAGGATATAACATCAGCAGTCTGTACAATTGAGTACCTGCTCTTTTCAAGACTTATTTTCAGCATCCAGAAAATGCAAACTGTACCTGTTACAGGATTTGACCTTTCGGTCTGGTCAAAATCACTTGACATATTTAAATATTAAAAAGTAATATTCTGAAATGTGTAAATGTTAAAACCACAACTTCCGTGTAGTAATGGTGAATAAACACAGCAAACTTGATCTATTTAATAAATGAAATGGTGTAATGTTAACTGGAAGAGGAGGATTACATTCATTTAACTGCTTCCTAGTTTAAGTAATTATTGCAAAAACATTGTATTCTGGTGGGAATGCCCATATCAAAAGCAAGTATAAGGAAATAATTTTGACTTTTTATTTTAACTTCTTATTAACAGAAAGATTTGGGTTGTGCAAATATTCCCTCTTTTTACAATGGGATGTTGTTCTGTAACTGGTAACACAACTTCAGATGGTAAACTTTGGGAAAATATGGGTAAACTAAAAAAGTGATGTAGTAAAAATATTGGTTCCATTTTTCAGCTCAGTTGAAAACCTTGTAACAGAGTCCTTTGGTGAAGGCAAATATGAGTGTACTGGCACTTAAACTGCATTAGGATTGTTTTATCTTGCTAGACTAGTGTAAAAGGATGAGCCATAGATGAGGATCCAGTCCAAGTTGTTCTGCAATATGTATTCTTCACAAAATAAATTAACTAATTTTTCTGGTCTTCACCTATTTTCTTTGGTTATTTGCCTACTATTTCATCATGCAGAAAGCACGTGTAAAAGTTATTTGACTTTGAATACACAAACCCCAGTCATGAATAGACTACAAATATAAATGAGTTTGGTGGCCCTATCACAATCCTGGAAGAGTGAAATAATATGGGCAATTCACCACAAAGCCAATATACAGCTCAAAAGCAGTCAGGTCTGGTTTTGACACTAAAAGGCACATTAGGTATCAGCACTGATTTGAGGGCCAGATCATTGGCTATAGCTCAGGAGCACTCAGAGCCCTTGCAGCTGCAGGGCACAGACAGCTTTATGCCAAGTTTGTGCTCTCCCTCCACCTAGCACTTAGAAGACCCTCTCCAAATTTTCCTCTTAGCATAATTAAAAGTAACCTGAGGGATTGACAGTTCTAGGAAGACAAGCCAGAACCCAATGATAAGTTGTGCATGAGAAAGACACACTCTACCCTTCAGTTTAAAGGGACAGCTTTAAACCCACTCCGTTACATCATGAAAAGAGTAGCACTGCAGCATTTGGAATAACCTCTTCTGTAGTGATTAAAAATGTGAGAATTCCTCTATTGACTTCTTTAGTGACTTGCCAAGCAGGAATTAGTATATCCCTGCAAGGATGGAGAAGCACAAAGGTACCTCAGTTGTACTTGTCATTCAGGCTGGAGATTTAGACAGTAGAGGGGTCGGGTGTTGCATGGTTCTCCTGAGAGTGATATTAACTCCTGCCTTCAAGAGGTCTGTATTTCCATTTACCAAAACAAAATTGGACTGAATACTTCGCTTCAGTGTTGCACCAAAACACAGAAGCTCAATTTTAATGAAGTTGCTTGGGTACACAAACAGAACTGTTGTCCCTTAGTTATCAGACCTGGCTCTTCCTGCAACTAATTAGCCCATGCAACGTTCCACTGCTCCTAGTACTTTAGCCAGCTCTGATGTAATGGAATATAGATCTCAAGTTCCAACAGCTTCCATGACCTGCTTCTAGCTGATGTGTATCAACACAGTTCCACTGAGGTAAATTAATAATTGAAACTTTTTGCTCATGAGTTGAGGAACAGTGCTTTGACCATGCAATCAGTCTTTACTTCTATTTATTTGGTTAGAATCATGCAGTGCTAATGAGATTACAGCTTGGGGATTAGGAAATGCCTCTTCAGAAAGGTGTGCCGAACTGAAGAGAGATGACTGACGTGCTAACCATACACAATGTCCATGGAACATCCTGACTAATCTCATCAGATTAATGAACTGCGGACCACTTAATGTGTGGTCCAGATAACATTGTACCATAGCAGAGGCCATAGAGAACCCAGAACATCAAAACCAACAAAATAAGGAGCTGGTGTCTAATTTGTTGTGGTGTGCAGTTACAGACGTGTTCATACTTTACTCAAATGCACACTCCTAAATAAATATTAATCACAATTTTTTTGTTATCTCTTCATGTAAATACATTCTCAATTGTTTCTTTTTCCTGCAACTGGAGAAATTTAGCTTCATTCTCCCAGGATAAAGACGTCTGTTATGCGGTTTTTTATTTACCATCTGGTCTGGTTTTTTGAATAGAACTGCCTGGAAGAGTGTTGCTTGCTTTACTCTCATCACTGGACAGAAGATGCAGTTATAGAATCCATCCTCTGGATATTTATACAGTTACACAAACTAAAAGTGGCTAATAATTATGAGATAAGAAAATGTAAGTTTTCATGTCCTCTTCTCTAGTACAAACAGTTTAGGAAATAATAAGGATAAAGATTTTGATCATTCAATTAAAAACTGGAGGTAGAAAATGAGGATCAAAAGATCTCTTAGTGAATTATATCAGCTTATGGCAGTTGAGAAGTTTGCCTCTGAGTTCTTGCTGTCTCCCAGTCTCAGGTAGAAATGAGTACTTCATGGAAGGGATAGCAAAATCAATAGCCCTTAGCATTACAAAGGTGTGAAAAAACTTCTAAGAAGCAACACACCAGGATAATGAAGATCGCTGCAATATTTCCCATGGGGAAAAAGTACAGTACAAACAAGATCATACTACAAGATGTAACCAAGCAAAGCTACAGAAAAACTGATTTATTCCTCACTCTAACATTAGGTCTCACTGAGGTAAAACATATTTGAATTATTACAATGACCATCATGATTGTCACCCTCTTAATAGCATGATGGGAGGGAACCACACTACAGCTCCATCTGGCCATGACAGATGCTGTGGATTTCTCTGATTATCCTTTAACTGCTGAGGTGACTCAGTTAAATAACCTACTGTCCTGTTGGCCCTCTTGGAGTAGTCTACCATTGCATTTTCAGCAGTTCCCACATAACCTGTGCTTGCCCATCACTTACAGTGAACCCCTCCCTGCTCCAAGGTGCTTTCTGTAGGTACTAATGCATAGTGAGGCATCCTGGCACTTTCCTCTGTGATTTGTTCACTCACTCATCATCACCACCAGCACAGCCCAAGGCTTTGTGACACAGCTGATGCAATTGCACTTAGCTGTAAATCACTTAGCCAACCTAATAAGTATGGGGGAAACAGGGCATGTGCTAATCTTACAAGTCTCTTCAGGGGTTCTAGCCCTGTTTAGTACTGATAAACACTGCCATTTACCCTGTCAAAATACCTGTGTTTTGAACTTCTTGAATCTTGTGACCAGAGTTTCGCACATACTGTCAGTATTGCCTGAAATACAAATGCCAAATTAACAGATGCTGAGTTAAGATGAGAATAATTTTCTAGTGAGGCAGAGTAAGGACTACAAACGGTAAGAGGAAACACATTCACTGCTAAAAAAAACATTTAGTTTTTGAAGGGCTAGTTTTAGGAGGGATTTCTGAAATGTGACTCCCAAGCTCATCTATATCCATCCAGTAGGTGATATGCATCAGGGTTGTTCGGCAAGGAGGACTAGGCTGAAATACCCTTAAAGCAGCTCTACAGATCATGCTTACCTGCAGAGTGGAAGGCTTCAAGTCTCCATCCATCCCAGCTGTTCCTGATGTGCCAATACTGGAGCAAGTACAACTTCAGGCTTCTTCCTGCCCAGAGTCCCTCAGGAGTGCAGTCTTTCTCTCTTCACACACAGAGCAGAGGCTGCTAGCTATGTGTTGCTGCCCCAGAGGAGAGCCAGAGCTTTAGGGCAAGCACTGCCTGGTTCAAGGGAGGTGCAGCTTTCTGCATCAAGGTTTTTTTGCAATAACATTACCAGGGCAGGGCAGCGTCCATGAACTGGCACCGTCTTTACACCAGTTCTGAGACTCTTTACGATCTACCAGGCAGTGTAAAGAGGCCAGAGCTCAAATTTATGAGAAAGCACTTAGTTTTGCATGTGTCCTGAAAATCTGGTGTTCTCTATAATCATCTAAAGGGAACTGAACCTCTAAAGTGAACAAAATTTAAGCTGGTGATTTTACATACTGCCTAGCCCATAGGAGGCACCCCCTTGCAGGCCTTGTTCCTGGAAGGTATATACTGTAGAAAAGGGATGAAAAGAGGCAGAAAACAGACCAGATGAAGGCTGAATCAAGATGTTGGGTGGGCTTACTCCAGGAAAGGGGATTTAGTGCTGTGTGCCAGGATGCTTGTAGCAGGGAAATGATTCCAAAAAAGACTGCCTCTATTCTTCAAAAAGACCTACTCAAAGCAGTTTTGAAAATAAATTAGAAACATGATACTGCAGTATGCAGAGCTGGTGTAAAATTCCAGTGTCAGCTGATTTTGTTGAATGCACAGTGAAAGGAGAAAGAAAAAAAGGAATTGATAGTTAACATCTACTGAAAAATAAATCTTTGACAAGTAATTTGAGCCAGTGTAACTTTACTCAGCAGGAAAACAGGAAAAGTCATTATTTGCCAAAACAAATCTTTCAAAATCTGATAATATTTAGGAAATAAACAGCTCAATCAACAGACTCAAAAAGGTTCAGGCAATTTCCTTTCCTAAGATAATGTTGGGCAATGTCAAGCAGAACCACACAAGGTGCTGTGGTTGTGAAAAAACATCCCCTACGACATCTCCCTGCTCTGATTGCCCACAGAGGAGTGCATTTCATGGAAACCATGAACAGGTCTGTGCAGTGCACGTCTCCTCCACACACAGGGAGCTGTTTGGCGTCGGCGCCATTGAACCAAAGGCTTTGACTTCACCTCTGCATTTTTACATGAGTTATTTCTCCTGTTGTGAAGTTCATGCTGTAGTCCCTTACTTTTAGTAAGTCAATTGCAAAATGCATGATATAAATGATGATTGCAGTTAATTGAAGGCAGTATCCTTCACTACTGTATGAATCAGCAGTGGAGGACTCAGAAGGAATTCTGGTTCTGATTAAGCTCTGATTTTGGCCAAAAGCTTTCAGTAATTTTTTCCTTTTTAAAAAAATTGTATTCCATCCAGCACCTGTTAGATAACAAAAGAGATGAAAACCACATTCAAAAACTCTTTAATCAGTGGATAAGCTAGCAAAAAAAGACATGAAGTCCTGAAATCACTCTCCAATCAGAATATCTGTTACTAGCAAAGCAGAAGTATTTACTCTTGCCTCGGGCTCAAGAGGAAGAACAAAACTTCTGGTCTTGTCCTTTTCCTGGGCATGGCTGTGATCAAAGAAAGAAGACATTAGTCAGTTTTACCAAGCCTTTCTGAAAGAATAAAGAAGTCTGGTTTTCAAAATATGGCATGAAATTCTTACTTTATATATCAGCCAGAGTAGATTATAATTTAAAACTGCAAATTTTTAGGAAAGGAAATGGCATGAAGCAGAACAAGGAGACATGGTAAAAGACCACTGTTCTTTTCTTCTGTGTCATTTAATGTTTTGCATTTTTTCACATCCTCATTTTGTCTGAAGTGAAAAAGCATTCAAAGCATTGGATTTAATAATCTTTTTGTTTCCATGTTTTATTTGGTAAATCCTTGCCCCATCATTATAGAAACTAAAGGGTTATTGGAAGTTAGAATCCTAAGTGCTATTTGTCCCGTTAGATGAAGGTGAAGGGTTGGATATCGGGAAAACAACCTCTCTGTTATGCTGTAGCAAATAACTCCTAAAACAAAATGTACCTTTTGTGCACAGGAAAAATAAAAGACAGCTTTGAGGTTGCATTTCTCTCGATAGAATTATGTTTATGACTTTAAAATCCTTATATACAGATTCTGAGGCTTATCAGATGACAAAGAATAATATGATCTCCATTACTCTATGCTCCATATGTGAAGGAGAAGTTTCAAAGCCAGAACAATATAAGATTATATATGGCAAGCTATTAAGCAGGGCCTTTTGGCATGCCATTTCAGATGAACTAATTGCACCCAACAGCCAGAGGGGAAGGAAAATAGATACCAAAGGATTCATGACAGTAAAGCACGCCATAGAGACATTTGTTACCCCACTGGGTCTAGTGAAAACCTACAATATATCACCATACAATTGTTCTCAGGACCTTTAGCTATTTTGTTTTATAAATCCTGGGTGCTGTTCAGATGCAGAGGATTTGGAGAAGGGAGACTGCAAGCAGAGAGATAATCACAAGACAAATTCAGCTTTAACTTCACGTATGTTGTGCTCCGTGGTATTTACAATAGCAGCAATCTGTTTTCATGACAGCATGTTTTTGTAAATCCAAAGAGATAAACTTTCTCAGCTATTTATAAATCAGATGCTTACATTATGATCTCCTGCCAGTAACTCTGGTCGCTCTTGAACTTTGCTGTGTTCAGTTTAACAAATCTGTTTGTTACTGTAGTGCCAAAGGTGAGAAAAATATACTGGAATCCTGTAGGGAAGATGTAATAGCTCTTTGTGGCTGGGACAGTGATGTCCTGCCACTGTTAGGGTAAAGGGAAGTCATACACCTTAGTCCCAACACAGCTAGGAGCCAACAATCACAGATTCTGTCTCAGATCTGCCACTAACTTGTTGTGTGGTCTTGGAAGAGAGTTCTGCCTTGATGAAAGAAATCAATATTATCCCTCTATTCTTCAGTATTCTGGTGATCTTCTATTAGATAATATATGTAATTAAGTGAATTGTAACTAGTAATTTTCCACTTTCCCTAATTTACATTTGTTATTCATGGTACAATTATTAGAATTATTAACAAGCTGGATGGATTTCATAGACTCCAGAAAATGTACCACAACAAAAGAGAAACAATTTCTTTGCTCTTTCGTGTATCCTTCATTTTATAGGAGCTCAGTAATTTGCTGTCCTCTTCTCAAGGTAGAAAATGCATGCTTAACGTAAGTGAATAACATGTAATGGATCACTTCTACGTTGAATAACATTTTATTTTTAGCTTTCACAACTTGTTTGTGTGAGCAGATCACAGATATCCTAATGGGGCTGTCGGGAGCTTTTTGTTGAGCAGTTTACACAACTCTTGGACTGTACATTTCAAACCTTTTAAACAGCAACTTCAAGCTCTTTTGACATGTGAATATAAGACCAAACATATTTGATCAGGCTACAGGTCCATTTAGTTTAGCTTAGTTTAGTTTAACTGTACCCAAAAGTGGATACTTAGTAAAGCATGTAAGAGGAGAGAAAGAATATTCACCAGGAACTGCTCTCAGCTTCTAAGAGTTTGTGGCTCAGGTACATATCTTTACAGATAACATCTACTTTAGGATTCATAAAAAGCATAATTATGATTTTTATCTAGACCATCCAGCAGTTACCACACATAGAAGGGTAAAGCACAAGAATGAGAAAGAATTATGCAGTGTTAAGTCATAAGTACAGTGCATAGCCATAACTTAGTAGAAATTGTCATATTAATCCTTTTCCTTGTTAATGACCTGTAAACCTTAACTCATCCTCCATGCCCAAATATACTCTCACAAATAGCACAACACAAATATACACACAAATAGCAAACTTTTGGATCTCTGTCTGCCTCTTATTAACAGAAAAAGTTGTTGAAGTCTGAAAGTCTAAGAGAAGCAAATGTAGAAAAACGCTACACAAATATATGTTGAAACAACAATGGAAATATGGTAGCCACACCAAAGAAAGTAGTTCTGCATCTTCCACAGCATAGGCAGGGAGAGTGCAAACACGTGAACTAACTACTGTTCATAAGTCAGTACCTCAGACTACACACTAAGATTGCTTTAAAAGCAGGAAAGTCATAGCTGGATCAGTAAATGGACATAGGAAGGATATGGCCAATTTTTTAAGTATTTCCATGTTTCTGTAACTTACAACTGGTCTTTGAAACTTGGCAGCTGAGCCTGGGACTGGGGCCTGCCTTTTGCTAGTGCTCAAATTGCCACAAGATGCTGTGCTGAGTTGAGTTCTGAGCACTGGAAATCTCCAGTGTCCTTGTACTATGCTCAAATACCTCAACATATCTGCACACCCAGAAGTCTTCTCAAGATTTTCTATCAACAACCCATAAATATCATTCCTTCACTTCAGATGCAGGGAAAAAGGATCTTTCCTTCCCTCCAAAATACCCTTACTGCTACTAAAAGACACATTGAACTGCTGCAGTTTGTACTTACCTTCAATCTGCTGCTTCACTCCCCTCTTTAACTATCTGAAAGGAAGGTCTTGGAAATATCTGTACTAATCATAAACCCAGGACAGGTTTCCTGAATGCCATTCATCTTCTGAATCTTCTCAAAAAGCATGGTGGCAAAGAAAAAGGAATGATTTTGCCTTAGAAGATAATTTCCTGTCACACCTAAAGGTGTGGAGAAGGAGAGACCAAAGGGTAAAGAATTAAGGTATTGACATTCCTCTCTTTCTGAGGGCTAAATGGCAAGAAAGATGGAATTATATATCTTTAAGCAACCAGAGGATTAATTGATGGACTGCTTAAAAGCATGATAAAGATGCAAACAATCTCCACACTCAAACAGAAAATTCTGTGTAATTTAAATGATCATTTCTCTAAATTTTAAAGTTTTCTACTGCTGTGTTCCACTGGCACTGACATAATGAATGTTACCCAAATATTCTGATTGGCACACTTAATAAATTATGAACTATGAAGCATATTTTGGGAACAATCCATATGTTAATATTTCTAATTATGATACAAGAGTATGCCAGAAACAATAGGAAAATTATTGTAATCATATCCTTTAGAATTATGTTAGACTTTTTAATGAACAGTTTAATGTGATATGAAATTACCTAAAGTCTGAAAAGTGTTGAGAGGCAAATGGAAAGCATAGGATTACTTTAGCTCAATTAAACACCGATGAACATTTTAAAGACTTTTCCTTTTAACTGAAATACCATTACTATGAACATGTAATTATGAAATCTTAAACAATTATTCTGAGTCATAATACTGATATTTTTATTGAAAATAGCATTTGATTGCTCATAAATATTTTGAAAAATCAAAAGTAGTTATTAAAAGTTAACCTTTGTCCAATATAAGTTCTCTAAAGTTGTCAAACTCATGTTACAAGCCTGTCTTACCTCCTCCAAAACACTGTAAATGTTCTTCAAACTACAAGATTTAGTTTAATTCAGAGTGCCCAGGAAACTAGGCCTTATTGCAGTGCTAGTGCCTTATGTGGCATACGGGACACCCACCTGAGAAGGACACATGGCAGAGTCTTTCAGTTACTACTTTCTGCTCAAGGAACAGACATTATTTCTCGTAACCTAGGAGAACTTCTCTCACAGAACTTCTCTGTGAGAATGCATACGTATACGTAACCTTCTCCAAAAATAAATGGCTGTTGCATTTCTGAGAATTCTGAATATTCATGCTTCAAATGTATATGCTTATCTTCCTCTACAGGTCTGATTCAATGATTTCAACAAACCTTGAACTTCATTTAGCCTTCCAGTATGTAGGCATGTGTGTGTATTGTCATGAGACTGTAAAAGATTTAGTTTTATTTCACCAAGTTTTATTTTCCAAAAGAGTAGAGAGTGTGTTGGATACCTCGACTACTCTGGGTGCTGTCTAAGGAAAAATGAAATACTTCAAAACAGAAACATCAAAAGACTTTGAAACAAAAACAGTTTCTCCTAATCTTGCATCCAGGGTATGCACTGACTTTGCAGAATCACTACAATTAATTCTAAATGATGTATGAAATGAGTGATCCCTGCCTAGAGACTACAACTCGTGCATGCATTTGCTGCCTGGCTGTGAAATGTGCTGTAATATTATGCTCAGACATGTACAGAAAAAGAGCTCGTACCATTGCCAGTAATTCTAGACATTTTTATTCTCTTTTTTTTCACTTCTGCTGCTGCTTCTACTACTACTCCACCCCTCTGCCTGTCCCTGCACTGCAGGGCTGGTCAATTCTCCCATTTCTCACTTTCCTCAAAACACAGACATGACAGTCAGCTACAATGCACAGGTGTTCCCAACAGGCTGACTATGCAAAGGTCTGTTGTGAAAAGATCATGAAAATACAGACAGGAATAGTATTCCTTCTTGCAAAGACCCTAGAAATACTTTAATGTAAGTGTCTAGATGGCATTAATCTTTGCTTCAGACCCTGACTACTTAAGATTACATTCCCTGTGCTCCACAAACTAAAGCAATGAGTCAGCAAAGAATTCTCTACTCTACTAACCTCATACAAATCAACTCCTGCTAACCTCGGTGGGACTCCTCCCACACACAAGCTTTTGAAGAATCAGGATTTGAAGTGTGCACTTCTAGACAGATGAAGTGACATGGGGCCACGTGAATGACTATGTAAAATTCATCTCATATTAAAAATCTTAATAGTTGGCTGGCTCAGTGGGCACGTGTGGAACAAAATGAATTCTAGGTTATCCATCAATTTTGAGAAAAAAGATGGAGCAAGTTTTCCCACTTGTATTAGAAAATAGATATTACTGTAGTTTTATTCACTAAACATAGAATTAAACATCAGTATTCACTCATAAAAACCCTTTCCATTATTTATTCTGCTCAAACCCAAGCTGATGTGAAAGTGTTGTTCAGCAAAATATGGAACTAGACTTTTCACACACCAAATTAGCAAACTTTGGACTCACTCACTTTATGTGCTTCCTGTACTTGAAATCAGAGATTACAAAGAAAGATTTGCCTAGTTCTTACAATGACCCATATCCTGTGTAATCAGAGAGAGCCTGGAGTAGATCCTGTAAAATGGGCATCACTTCTTTAGAATGCTAAATAAGATTAGCCACTCTAGCTTTGATGAAATCTAACTTTGGCAAAACACGTTTAGTAGAAATCAACCACTTTTCTTTATAAAAATATTTTTTGTTCAGAGAGAACCTGTGTCAGAAATGATGGCTGGTTGTCAGGCAGCAGATAGAGATGTGACATATACCTGCCACAAACACCCTCTGAATAACTCAAGAGCTATGCAGGGTTGCTCTGTGCAGTGTACTCAGAAAAAAAGAGGCAAAAATTAAAAAAAAACACCTTCAATTTCCTGAATGAAGAGGATGGAAACCAAAAAGCTGTACCTTCAATGAGATACAGGAAAAACTTGAATTTCTGTGCCCCACCTCTTAAGCTGGATGCTTACCCCTCAGCTACAGCATTAGCATACACAAACCTGTTCTTGCAAAAATGGTTCAAAAGATCTTCTTTCTACCTCAGTGGAAAGACAAAACAAGACGAAACAAAATTAAAGAAAACAGTCAGGCCACTGTAATTTATAGAAAATAATTGTTCATCCATGCCACTCAAGTGCCCTCCTATACCACCAACAACATTCAGTAATACTCAAGGATTGGTGGTATAATTTGCACCCACATAGAGTTATTAGATTTTGAGGTGCTTGACTGGTAAGATGTCGTTTGTGGAGGAGTGTAAAGTCACGTGTCAATAGACCATTTGCTTTTGTACTGGAGCTCAAGATTCCTGAATGGATTCTTAAAATAACATCTTGACAGTATAATAACTGTTAACCAACAGTGTGGCAAGGTAGCATGTTTAATGAAAATATGAATATATCCACTGAGATTTCTCTTTAATTCTGTCTTGAAAATGAATTTTTAAATGATCTTCCAAGTCATTGATAATCTTTAATCTCACTCCAGTGACTTTTTAGATCTATAAGAAAACGGCTTCAGTTCTAAGCATGTGGAAAATACTTTTGTGATAGTTATAGAAAATGTTAGCAGTGGTTTTAAATATAAAGTGATCTTTAAATGATTGCTGTAAAAAGAAAAAAAAAGAAGAGAAAAAAAGGAAAAGAATAAAAAGAGTAACAGAAAAAATCAGAAAGCCCACCAAGTGCACAACTATTTGCCAAGCACACTTGCTCCCATAATAGCACAGTTGCCTGTTATGTCTGATGCAGTGAGGATTCTGCTTAGAAATGTATGGAACTAGAAACGGAAATGAGCAGCATGTGTGTTAGGGCATGGCACAGGAATGATGATTTGTATGGAACGTAAGAACACGGTCAAGGCACAGCAATGCCATAGTGCAGGCAAGAGATTATTTTGTGGTTAGAGAAACACATTCCCTTTCTGCTGTGTACTAAAATCATCCCCAAAGCTATGCTTCTTCTTGCTCAATGTAAAAAAGCTGAGTGCCTGTAGCAGGGTTGGTCTGAGTACAGCACATGCTGAAGGTAACTGAGTCCCTCTGACACAGAGAAAAATAAGCCAAAAAAAAAAAACAAAATTCAGATTTGCTAAAACTAAATTCACCTTCCCCCTAGCAAACTCATAATAGTTGTCTTGCTTCTTTTCATTCACACCTAATGAATCAAACAGTCTTCCAGAAGAGGACAGTTGTTTAGGAGGTCACAGGGCAAAAGTAACTGCATGGTGAAGAAAGCAGAGATTTCCAGGGCCTTGAACAATGAGGAAAGAGTGATTTGTTTGGGACATGCTTAGTACGTAGCATGGACGTTCTAGTGACACTTCCTGAGATTCAAAGGTGAGGAGCAGTAGGCTGCAGTGCACCATCAAAACATCCGCAGGAACATCTTCACTATGCCAAAATGAGGTGATGAACACCTACGACTGGTCAGACCAGTAGCAAATTAATTATCTTAGGTCTTCAGTGCAACCACAGAGCATACAGTTCAGCCTGACAAGTTACGGGTGGTTTAGGAAGGAAAGTTCCTAAAAAAGACAGAGGATTACATTAAGTACATCAATGCACAGAGTAAAGATCGAGTGTGTATTGACATGCCTGGCCATAATTATCTAGGCAAGAATGAAGAGAGGTGACACAGAAAAAAAGAATACCACAGGTTTAGAGAGCCCTATCAAGGAAAAGATGTTCTTGCAAAGTTCCAGAGAGATGAATCTAGGTGATCTCAATCTCTTCCTGGATGAGCCCCTCTTCCTCACTGACTACCTTATATTCTCAAGAACTACCAAGGCCTGTGAAGCTATGATGCTTGGACTACTGTATTTATTTTTGTATATAAAGCTAAAAAAATTACACTTGGAGAAAAATTGTTTAAGGATTTCAATATAGAAACATTTTCTTAAAAAAATTAAAGCAACTCATCAGCTATCTTCTGCTTTCTGTTCTATTTTCTGAGTCTTGTACCTATTTCTGCTGTTGCGTTATGTTAAATTTCTCTTTACAGTCTTGTTCTCCCCTTTTTTGGCAGCCATCTCAGTCTAGGGCTACTCCTGTGGCATGTGTAGAGGTTGCTGTGAGTGTCCATTCATGCTGGCACTGAAGTCACACAGAACCCCTGAGACAGCACTGTTTATGGGATAGCTGTAACTTCTTATCAGCAAGCACTTGATAAAGTACTTCATTTAAAAAAAAAAAAGCCATGGACAATTATATTTTTTTGTGCTTAGTAAACTTACAAACCTGAAAGAATTCTCTCAGGGGCATCTATGGATACTAAAATGGGAACTGGGAAATAGCATCTTATCTTAAGCCATGGAAGGATGTCCTGCCACAGGTCAGAAATGTTCTTTGAGCCCATCTCATGCAGTGATGGCCCATGTCCTCCAGACCAGAATGAAGCTTTCAACTAACTCTCTGGCATTTTTTAACGAAAAATTTTCTAAGTGTTGTTTTCGGATAAGAGCATCCCATGTGATTGAAAAGCCAAATCGTAGTGCATTAACTTAGGCAATGGTTAGTTAGTTATAACCTCACTAAAATAATCTGTGTCTCAGTCCATCACCTTCTTTAGGACTTAGTTTCTCTATGGTAAGGAAAGAAATCTTGTCCTGGAAATTGCACTGCTACCAGGTTGTAAACATTACCTGCCCTAGCCCTGTGCCTTTAGCCTGTTTTTTGTGATCAGAGAGCTACATCTGAGGAGGTGAAGAGAAGTAACCATGAAAAGAAAGACTTTTGTCTGTAAACTAGAAGTCTCTGTACTGGTATCTGCACCTCTGTTGGAGTATTGCTGAGTGGAGACATATATCAAGAAAGGTTGGAAGCCACAGGCCTCTGTCTTTCTACTTTCATGAGTACTGAATCCTTGAAATCTAAGTACTATATTTTGCATTTGACATGTAGATAGTGGCAAGAGTTTAAACCAAGTGTAAAGGGCCCACTGGATTCCAATAAAAACATACTTCTCTTCTTTCAAGAGCAGACAAGCAAAGACTTCCCATATCTAGCCTTTCTGACTGGAAACAGGACCCAGCTTTCACATTTTTGTGATCTTATGTCTGGCATCTACTTCCAAAGTCTGTAACTTTTTTATCCCTGGGATTGAAATGTATCAGTCCCCAGAGGTGATTCAAACCAGGACTCTCTTGGTAAGGAGCTACAGGCTATTCCAAAATTTGACAGAGACATACTTTAGCCACAATATGCAAAATAATAATCAGTTTTACAAAATACAGTTTTTTCTTTTGAAGGTCAAATTGTCTTGGCCAGAGTTATATGCTGAAATGAAGGTCTAAGGTGCCTTTCTTGGCTCTGCCATTGGCTCATTCTTTGCCTTTTAGCAAGCCATTTAATTTTTCTGTGCTTTCATCTTCTCCATGGGTGAATTTCAACTATTAACTATTTCTGGTATTTTCTTGGTGAGTCACAAGCAAAACTGGCCTAAAGATTGTGGTCCAAACTTCCTCTTATCAAAAAAAACCAAAAAACAAAAGGGGCTAACATTCAAGCTAGTCCCAGTGGAAGCACAGTAGCAAGGATTGTAACAGCAATGGCTCAGATGAGATCCTCATATTCCCAAAAATATTTAACGTCAAAGACGAAATTTTCCATGAAAAAGGTAATGTGGTTCCTCTCCTTCCAATGTCCTGTGAGAAGATCATCTGGATGAAGAAAGACAAAGTACCTGTTTTCTTTGATTCAAACTTCAGTGACAGGTATCACAAACCTTTATTACTACGGGGTAGTTTTCTCCATTGAAGTTTGCAGAAAACCTTTTGTTTTCTACCATGCAGAATGAAATCAAAAGATGTTTCTGGACATTTTTTTATATGCATGCTTTTATCACGTGCACTGTGTTGGTTTTTTTTTAGCTTCAAGCTGGCATAACACCGAACCACAGGTACAGCTTGGCACATATCCATTTCAAAGGATTTCTAATGCACCAGGTTTTCAGCCAGAGAATACGGAGAGTTAAAAAAAAAGCGGCAAATATTATAAAAGAAATCAGGAGTCAAATTCAAAAACATAGAAACCAAGGAATAAACAAAAACAGAGCCAGATACCACAAAGCCAAAAAGAATCCAAACAACAACTTTCAAAATGTTCGCATGTTTATGAATTTTAAAGGTGTGAAATAGCTGAAACCAAAATCTGAATAACATTAAACAGAACTAGCTCTAAAAACAACATCTTAATTTACCTTTGAGAAGAAATATAAATGCTGAAAGATACGATAAGGAGTATTTTTCTTTGTACAAATGTAAGGAGAGCTGCCTTAGAGTGTGCTGGGTGATGAACAGGCTGTTTCTGTATCGCAAACCCAGCCATCGCCCCAACTCCTCAGAGCATTGACCAGTTTAAACTGAAGCATTTCCATGCTATCAGCCATAACTCAAGAGAGTTTATTTTAGCACAGCTATTAAAGGAAAAAAGGTGAATGGTAGTTTCTTGGCTCCCCTTTTTACAGACAAAAAATAGGTCGTTTTATACCACTCAAAGCCTAGTTCACTCCTTTATAGTCAGTGGAGGGAGGAGGTCATCTCATCCAAAAGCCTTTTGAAACTGGTCCCGCGACCGGCTCTGTTATGGGGCCTGTTTCTCTTCAGAGACATTGAGGAGAGCCTGGGCTGGCGAGGCTGAGTGCCGACGCCGAGCTGCCGCTCGTGGGTGAGCTGTGGCCCCACGCTTGGCTCCGTCCCACCGGGCACACACCCACGGTGGAGCTTCAGGCTGCTCCACTCCAGGAGAATGCCCCACTCTGGGCAGCTGCCTCAGCTCTGCAAAATGCTGGGGGGAGCAAAAATGACCCAGCTATCAACTTTGCTAAAGCCAGGTTGACTTTTGCTGTCAGGAAAGGTATTGGGGAAGAGAAACCTGACCCACCATTTGCAGGAGCTCTGTGTCTCCTGCCCTCTGGGGACAGGGAAGATGGAGCAAATGAGCCCACGTGCTCATTCGTGCTTACCCCACTTTAATCCTCAAATTTTGTCTTCAAAAAAAAGGAAATGAGCATTTGTATTTTGCACATGGTAGTTGAACTAGAATAACTGAATTGAAAGGGAATTACACTGGCGTAGGATTACACATATAGATAGATAAAACAGGTACTCTAAATTTGCATAATATATCTGAGGCATAAATGGATTTTTTTTCAAGAAAACTATTTGACAAAGAAAATTTGTTCTAGGTTGATCAAAACTATTCACAAGTTTTTTTGCCAAATACTGTGAATAGCTTTGGCCATAAAAGGTGGAGGCTTTTCTTTTTTATATTACAATAGTTCATTTCAGTTTATTTCAAAACAATGTTTTGTTTCAAAACAGTGATTTGAGATCAAAGTTGTCTAAACTGAATACAAAAATACAATAAAAACAAAATTAAATTAACAGACTCTAAACTGAAGCATTTTTGTAGACTGAATGGAAAGGTTCATTTGACTTCAGATAAAGTTCTGGGAAAGGGGGTTGGTTTTTCAGATCAAAAAAGAAAAGAAACATCCATTAACTATTCACTCAGCCTTCGTCTGGAGTTTTGGTTCAGCTGTTTTTTGACAGAGTAGCCAGCTACAAAGTTCAAATCCAAACTGGAAATTCTCCATGTTGTAGGGAGTAAGAGCAGAGAAAACAGGAGAAAGCAAAGGAGATAGAGGGTGTTGGGAAAAAAAGTAAAAGCCAAAAATAACCTGTCTGATTTAAAGGAGAAACATGTCAGCACAGAATTTCCTTAGCATTACCATATGTGTATAGTAGAAAACACTGATAAAACATACATTGTCAAACACAGAATTTCAAACACAAAATCATCATGCAGTACCTTAAAAATGGTATAGAAGGGAACAATTTTTAATTAAAGATAAAATAAATGAACTCAGTATAGCTACAGCATTTAAAAAGTTTGGAAAAATATCTTTCAAAGAGGTAGACATAATTAATACAATAGTTAAGGACACTTTCATATTTTTACATGTTCTAGACTAATATACACAAGTAAAGAAGTAGTCTTCAGGCTTTTTGAAGGGATTTTTCTTTAGCATAAAAATAATAATAATAATAATAACAACAATAATATTTCCTTTAAAATGTGTTTCTCTGTTCTATCTCTGGTTTTTAGGACCTATTTTTTTCTGCTCCAGCAGCTGCATTCCCTATCACACTTTGTCACATCATCAGTCATACAGCTACTGAAGTCAACTCCCCCTCTGCAGAAAGGGACACTTGTGAGTTTATATTGCTGCCATAAATTTTTTGGCAGTAAATTTCTTAACAAATAATCCCATATTCTCCTGTATACTGTGCACAAACTGGCTAATAAAATGATTTCAACTTGGGGATTTGTGGAATGCCTCCATCTTCAGTCAAACGTGTAGACAGAAGTATCTTGTAAAATGTACTGGAAAGTTCATAAGTTTCAGGGTTTTCAGGAACACTCCACCTGGTGAGAAAAACAGATTTAAGAAAACCCAAACTTTAAAGTTCTTCAAGCTCACCAGGATCATGAGCCAAAGAAAACCTTAATTAGAGTCAATGGAGAAAGTTGAGCAGTTAAGAGCTGGTCTTTTGGGGCTAGCAGCACTTGAAAAAATCCAATTATTAAATAATAAGTTATTTGTGGTTCTGAGGTTTGCATTGTGAATATGTTAGCCCATGCTTTATTCCAGCCTCCTGTCCCTGAACGTTTTATCTGGAGGTGCTTGAAATAATGTACGGCACAAAGCTGCAGAACTCCTTGCTGCTCTTGCCTTAAACTGGGATCACTTCTCATCTGCACTTCCAACTCTTAATAATCATTTGGCAGTGCGAACAAACTTTGAGTGTGCATAATGAGCTTTATAAGAATGAAAAGGAGCATCACCTCTTGCCCACGTGATAAAAAACCCTTTATTTTTTATTACCCTTCACACCTAAACTCAGTAGCCCTCAGACGTTCTCACCATCCTGGGGTCATTTCAACATTTGTAGGACAGAGGGAATAGTGAGAAAAAATAATTTTTGTGACTTCTAAACTTAATTTGTGCATGTGTTCCAGTTTCAATCAGTTTTCTCATAAATGCATGCAATAACAAACAATGGATCTCACAGTGGAGAGTAACTTAAATGCTGAAAGAGATGCAGTTTATAATTACATAAGCTACTCCACAGCACATAAAAATCCCAGGTCAGTCAAAGGAGAAGCAATAACAGTACATGGCTTAGGAGCCAGTCTCATCGAATTAGATTAGCTAAGGTTGACATTCCCAGAGAAGTAATAACAGTAATCAATGATGGAAGGACAAGAAGGATGTGAATTCCCCTCACCAAAGCTCATATGTCTAAAAGCTTCTAAATTGGGTATCTTCACCCCAGTATGTGAGTGTGCTGCAAAGCCTGGAGGTTTTGCCCACAAATCATTAGCAGCAACAATGAAGAACTGAGAAAAAAGTGCTATCAAGAGCAGTGGAAAGCCCTGAAGACAAGAAAAGTTTAATCCCAAGGTAAGGGCAAGAGGGAAGCAGTGAACGAGCCTTGGAGAGACAGTGGGATTATACAAATAGCCTAGTTTCAATAAACGTGGTGGGAATATTTCAGATCTACTGAAAGGGATATTTATAACATGTGAAAAATATGAGGTTCATACATTTAAAAATGGAAGGGCTCCTAAGTACCTCACAAAATCAGGGTGTTAAAAACATAAAAATAATAAGCAGAAAGGTAAAAGTTCCTGCAAAGAGCCCAGCAGCAGCATCAGAAATGGAAGCAAAAGCCATGGAAGCACTTGCCCTTTGGAGCAACCAAATTTGTTGCAGAGGTCAAACAAAGCCTGAGGAGTTCATGGTCTCCCCTGCCCAACTCTTCCAGGGCTGAAAATTATGGTGTTGCTTTTCCACTCTATTAGCATCATGACAACACAAAGTATCATGTAAACCACGTGTATATCAGAAGTGACCTTCCCCAAATATCAGTTCTCTGAAGAGGAAATTCTCTTATTTCTCCATCAGCAGCTCTGGTGACAAGTTTGCCTCAGGTCTAAGCTCCAGTACTTGCCTGTGACCCAGGCACTGCAGGCGAGTTGCTGTCCGGCGGCGGCCGGCTACTGACCATTTTTTGATGCATCCCTGGAGTTAGTTTTGTTACCTTGGGGAACTCAGCCATGCCAGTAAACTACAGTTCAAGGATGCCTGCCATGTAATTTTAAAAAAAATCGCTCGTGCAATATAAATCTTTCTCAAATTAGGTCTATTTTCTAAATAATTCTATTTTTCAACCCTGATCATTAGAAATATATGTTTGTGAGTTGAGTCCTAATCTCTTTAGCTTTTGGAATCTGTGGGTTTTAGCTGTTTGGCTACATTCAAGATCAGTTCACACATATATCATCTGACACACAACATTAACAGCATACAGACTATCCAGCAACATAAATATAAAGAGGTTCACCAAGATTTACTTTTTCACATCTTCAGTTGATGTGATGAAATTTATCTCCCCATATTAATAAAGTAGGATTTTTTTTCTCTGATTTTATTTTTTTCTTTTTCATGTGTGAGAGCAAATGCTAACATAAATCAAAATAGAGGCTCTTTTATATTTGATTTTTCTTCAAGATGTGCAGATGTCCAGTGTAACTCTTAAGAGAAATCCAAAGGAAGTAAAAATCTACCAAAGTGATGGACATCAATACATTTTTGTTACTCAGACTGTGATTTGTGAGCCACTTGTGGTTCAAACTACATCAGATGTTTGTCTGCAAAGTGACTGCAAACATATTAGAACAGAATGAAAACAAAAATTAGATGCATAAAATCAAACAAACAAAAAGTGGTGGGAAAAATGGTACTAAACTAACGTTGAAAGGTTTGGCATCACTTATATTTCATTGTAAATAAAAAAACATTCCAGCACAGCATGAGTAAATACAATGACCACTTTATTGCAGAGGGAAAGGGGAGAGGCTTAGAAAAATACAGAAAGCTCTGAAGCTAGAAAAACCCCAATACAGCTGCTGATTTCTAGCAAAGATATGTCACTCTCACCCTGGAAAGTGAAGAGCAGCTATCCTTCAGGCAAGAGACTTGGGTCAGCTCGGAACCATTTTCTGGGTGCCTTCCACGACCAAGGCACGATTCTGCTGGGAACAGCAGTCTCCTATCCTCCTTCCCACAGTGCTGGTGTGTGGCTCTGGCTGCCCCTGTCGGTGTTGCCCCAGGGCGAGGCATTTGGGGTGGCAGAGACCCCCTGTGTTGTGCCAGGGGCATGGCCAGAGGCTCTGGAATCACCCCAGGGCCGCAGGTACACCAAGCCATGTCACACGGTCTGCAGGAGTTTTCCTCTGCTTGCTCTCCTCTGCACTCCGCAGAGGAGCAGCACGTAAGGAAGAGAACTCTTTCTTACTAATAATAGTTTAAATTGTCCTTGTGGGAGTAGAGCAGGCTGATTAAATTCAGTGTAACGGGATAAGGGAATGAAGGGTCAAGCTCAAAAAAAGAAAGACATTTTAGTATCTCATTTAATTTTTCCTTTTGTCTTGTGCTTGTACTCTCTGGACTGTAGAAAATGGACTTTATTTGTGTTTCTAATCTGTTTCTACCCACTTTCACCCAGCTTTCATGAGTGAGCCCAGTGGTCACAAAAGCAGAAATGGAATATTTCAATCCCATGTCAACAAGTGTAAGTAACTATAATCCATTTATCTGTAAGACTTTTCCTTCTGAATAATCTTGTTCTTCTGTAGTCTGTAATCAATCACATCCACAAATCTTTTACTTAATGTAGCTTTTTTTCCCTGAGAAAAAAATTCCAGGGTTTTATTGTTTTGAATAATTGCAGGTGATGAGAATGCTAAGAGGTGAGAAAGATTGGGAAATTCTTGTTTTCTGAGATACACTAAATGCCTGTCATAGTTTGGAACAGGAAAAAAGTGAGTATAAAGGAAAAGCAAGTAGACAAATAGCAGATTCAGTAACAGTTCTTTCTAAATTTTTACTGTCAACTGCCGTATGTTTGCAAAAGCATCTGAATCAGGAAAATTACAAAGTGGTGTGTGTGTTGGCGCATGGCACTTTGTTCTGTGACTGAAGTAGAGCATGAGTGTAACAGTTGAAATTTGGGTTAAAAGAAGTGAATATCTTTATTTTTAAGTAGTTTCTCCTCTTTGTAGAGATATTTTTGGCAATACACCTTCTGAAAAACTTGGCATGAAATATTTCAATCCCCTCCCAAAATCCCGAGACTAAAAATATTTAAAAG
The DNA here is from genome assembly GCA_013400975.1 of Atrichornis clamosus. Taxonomy (NCBI): domain Eukaryota; kingdom Metazoa; phylum Chordata; class Aves; order Passeriformes; family Menuridae; genus Atrichornis; species Atrichornis clamosus. The sequence goes on along the minus strand of WBMZ01002551.1, from coordinate 45,658 downwards.
AACTTTCTGGAGTATGAAAGTACCCAAAAATCACTCTTTGGAGATCAAGAAGTTGTAAACGTCACTGAGTTCCTGGAGATAGACACCTCTCCATGGACATAGCTACACTTGATTGCTTTTTTATTGTCTGAGAACATATTTTAAGCAAATGCCTAGGCATCTTTAAGATAGCCACATGGTAGAATAAAAGAGAATGGTGCATAGGGAAGGAAAATGACATATTTAGCATTAAGAAAGAAAGATTTATTTTGTTATTTATCTCAAGAAGGGTTGTGTTATACCAATAAACATGGAAATAAACTCTGGTAAAGGAGCTAAAGGCTGTTAAAAGTAGATAGTAGAACTTGTCCCAGCAACTCTGCACTTGGATAACTCAGCTTTTGTAATACTTGAGCTCTGACAGCAGCTATGGGATTTAAGTGCAGATCATGCAAATAGTGATACAAGTGCTTAACGTAAAGCCTTGTAAGCCAGAGGTCTCAAGTGGGTCAGATTTTACAGCCTTGGTCTCTGCTTTGTGATGACCAATTCTGTTCCACCAAAGGATCCAAATTACCATTGCTCCACTCATGAATTAAACAGAGACTCCTGCCTGTGTGCTCTAGGGTAGATTCAGGTTATTATTAAATCTGTCTTCAACTCTTCTGTTTATAAATCTGGGAGCTTCAAAGCCCTCTATGAAAACAACCTCTCTGCTGAAGCCTCTTCTGCATAGCCACATTTAAAAAACATCTTAATGAAGAGATTCTGCAAGCCCAGTGACAAAGGTAAGGTTGTTATTAGAACAGAAGTAAGATGACTTGCTACTCAGAATATTTATGCCAATATTTGGCACAAATCCTCTCTTATCTGCAAGGGCCGTTCCAATGCTACTCTACCCTTCTTTCTAGTATTCAGAGGGCAAGGGTATGGCTACCTCTCTCTGCTTCCCTGCTGTGAGATGGAAATGGAAATACATGTGTCACTTTTCTCTGTCTTGTAGCCATGACACGATAAAACACTTCAAGAAGCACTGAATCTTCTTTTCACTCAGCAACAAGTCCAGATCAAGAGAGAATATAAAACCAGAGCAAAAAGTGAGCATGCTTAACTCAGTGGTAATGTCCTCAAAATGTTTTGTAATCAAATATCTAAATAATATGTCAATTGTGGCAAGAAGTCCCACAAAATACTGAAGTTCAACATTTCCATCATTTGACTCACACTTTGGTGGAAGACAACTTGAATTAGGGCTTGCAAAAGAATTTACACAATAAACACTATCTCAGCTATAACAAGAAAGATGCATGGATGCAGTTAAGAAAGGACAATATTAAAAATGTTCTAGAGATGCCCTCAAATTCAATTAATTATTTGGGATTTAGGATGCAAGACAAAAGAGCTGAAGACAATTATGGGGATATAAATAGAAGTGATCATAGCCAAGGTTAGTTAACATGTCGGAAGCCTGTATCAACACTGACACGTCTCAGAACAGTGAAAGAACTCCAACATGAAACTAAAACTCCCATGGCAAGGATTTTTAACTATGACATTTGGCAGTGGCGGCTAGGGGCTTGCATTCTCCTCTTTGACCAGGACTGAAGAAACAAGAAGATCTGGATAGACCTATCAGCTGGAGCTCAAGGGGATTGGAGAACTGCAGAAACAAAGTTTAAGGGACAAAATAATTAAACACTTAGATACCCAAAGAGTGGTATAAAATGCAATATGGCTTTAGTTATGGTGATCATATAAAATAAATCTGAACATGATTTGGTAAAATTTTGCAAACAAGAAGAATTCAACCTTAGTTAAGTACTATATCACTGAGTTTATTATATCTGAAGAAGAGGGGATTGATACTGAAGAAGTATTGTATGCTTAAAGGACTGGCAGAAAGAGCAATGAGGTCAGGTTCCTCTCAGAGAGGAGGTGTTGCACTGGCAAGAGACAGCTAGTTGAATTCCTCAAGGACTTGCTTTGGGACAAGTCATCAACATTTCCATCAGCACAGAGGAAAATCAGAGCACTACAGAGGCAGATCTGAGAGCTGGAGCGGTAGATGTGCAATAAATTTCAACAGCATAAATGAAAGACTGTACACTTGGGAATTATTAACAGGAATATTTGCATCAACTGAATGATATCTACAGACAAGGAGATGTATTTGGACTAATTAACTGATGGCATCAGGACCACAGCAATTACCAATATGAGAAAAGCAGATGTCATGCTCGGATTAACCAACTGCGTTTATTCCAGAAGCATGTAGTAGCCAAGGCACTGATGAGTCCTCATCCAGAAGATTGTCTAGAGCTTTGGCCATGACTCTTCAGAAAAGCTGATGTCCAACTAGAGCAGATTTAGGTAAAAGACAGAAGAAAGAAGTAGAAGTAGAAACTCGATCATGCAAGAGACTGGAGGGACATGGTTTGGATTACCTCCCATAATTATCCTGAGCAGGTTTGTGGCCCATAAATGTATGAGGGAAGTAAATATTAATGAAAAAGAGAAGAGGAATTAAAATAAACTTTTATAAGAAGAAGCCATGAAGAAAGGCAGGGTGGAAAGGATATTTCCTATGGCTGTGAGATTCTGTAACAGCCTTTTTGTAGTGGGGGCAAAATCACTAACTTATTTTCAAACGGGACTTGATCAGTTTATGAGTGAGATTTTATGGTAAGAATGTCTGAGTTTGAAGAGGACCAAATGTAGTAATCTTTCCATCAGTGTGTTTCTAGCAGCACTTCTCCCTTCCAGCTTCACATTGGCGAGCTGGGAGTTTGGGAATCTTGTCTTAATCATAGAAGTAACTCTACTGAAGGAAGAGAGAGGAAGAAAACTGAACTGTTCTGAACCTTTGCCAAATCTTTGGAGACATTAAAATAGAAACCCAGGAATTTGTCCAAGATTTTATGTGACCTAGTTCAGCAGTTATGGTTCCCTCCCCCGGCACACACATCTTTAAAAAGACATAGTAGAACTGAAAGAAAGTAGAGACAGGAATGATGGAGCGGATCAAAGGTATGAAACAGCTTCCAGGTGAAGAACAAGGAACTGCACTAGGACTTTTTAGCCTCTAGAGAGTTGTCTAAGGACAGATACCTTACAGAGATCTACAAACTCACATACAGGGCAGGTTTGTTGCACAGGCACTGTGTGGTCTCTGTGTTTGGAACTAGAGGACATCAAAGGGAAGCATTCAGTGGCAGTTTTGAAAAGCAGGAGACTGGTGTAGTGGAGCTCCCTTCTGCAGGGTGATGTGGATGTGACAGGATAAACCCTTTCAATGAAAAGGTATCACATCTGGCTAAGTTGTTGAATTGCTGCAGGATGTGAAAGTATTTCTGGGAAGATGTATTATATTCTCAACTACCAACTTCTATTTGCCTCTGCCAACAGCAAGATGCCAAGGTTAGATACAGTTTTGGCCTGATTTGACACAACTGACCAGTTTTGAACAGCTCAGTACTTAAATAGCTTGCCATGGGCAGAACAGAGATCATGTCTGTGATCAGCCCTGGGTGCCATGCAGTGAGCAACACAGTCCTGGCATGGTCACACACGATGGAGATCTTTGGCCGCACCTGCCTGGCTACACCCCACACACTGTCTCAAGGCCAAGTTTGCCCAGGCTAACTGGCAGTGTAGACAGAGGGCCTGCAGAAGCTGCCTAATTCAGTGTTTTTTAGCAATATAGTCACAGCTGCCAAATGCAAGATACATTCAACAGCTCTTGGCAAATTGTGCCGTTGGAGCACAGCTGAGAACATTTGGAGTGCATCTGCAAGAACATTTGCTGAAACACACCTGGGTCCTACTGTGTTTGTAATGGTGACCCTATAAAAAGGCTGTGGGCCTCAGTTTCTAGTAGCTAGTCCATGTAAGGACAGTTGAGGCTTGTAGGGCATCCACAGCTTCAGAGCTACTCAATTAACAGGGAGGAGTATGGTAAGATTTATAATGCTTTCTTACCATTCTCAGTGGAGTTAAGCAGTACTGGAGTAAGGTAGCATTAAACCAGACATTAAGGTTATGCTACTTGTCAGCATTGTAATCTCCTCTCCAAATCTTTCATCCTTGCTTTGCTCCCCCTCACCTGATTATCTTTCAGGGCAACATGAATAACAGGCAAGAGAAAAAGAGGTCCCTAGGACCACACTATAGATCCAGGAGTGCTTCCAAATTCCTGTGTAAAAGGTACACAAGCTGGCCACAGCCCAGCTTCATACGAGAGTGAGATTGTGGACATGTCAGGCTTCCCCACACCTCAGCTTTTGCCAAGTACCACCCCAGCACATTCTCCAAACAAACGCTCTCCCCACCCATCCTGTGCCCACCACCCGGGCAGTACCCAGGGGTATAGATGGAGCCAAAACACCAAAGCTTAAGCAACCTGATGCCTGTAGGCTTTAAAGCTGCTAAACTTTTAGCATTTGAATAGCTCAGCTAAAGCTATGAGTTAGTCAATGTTTAAACTTCAGAACATGCTTAATTAATTTGCTGGCTAGGGGCCTAAAAGTGCAGGAGCTGTTACCTAAATGCCTCATCTACTGCTGCTCTGTGAACTCCCGGCTCTTTTTGTGGTCTGCATCTTCTTTACCCCCATGCACAAAACCCAAACATCCACCCCTGCTGCCAAGGTAACCCAGGCTGCCACAACTAGTCTAACAGCTTCCAAGGACCTGGCTGTTGGGAGTGCATTTAACCATGCGTGACCTACAACTGTCCCTGGACACCAAAAGACTCTCCTTGTTTTTGCTGGAGAAATGATAAATTTCATTGACACTTCTCCTCATTCCTCTGCTCGACTGGGAGCACTTCTGAATTCAAGCTAATGTTTTCGTTTCAAGGATTTTTCCCTTCTTTTTATTTAATGGACTGCTTTGCTGCAGTAGAAGCCTCTTCACTGTTAGATCCATCTCCAACAAGGAAAAAGAGTTCCCTCTAGCCACCAGCTTTTGTAACAACATCCAGCTGTCTCCAGCCACACTCTAAATTTCTGTTTGCCTAGCAGTAAAACTGTAATCTGAACATCAGTGACAAGTCTACTGAATCATTATTTAGCTCCTAAATTATTATATTGGTTTTTCAGCGGGAGGGAAAAACAAATTTAACTGGGGCCAGACAGAATGCCAAGATGAGACAAAAATTATTTGCCATAATAATAAACTGAAAATGTTTGGAATAATTTCGAATAAAGTGCTCATTCAAAAATATTTTCCAGCTTTTGGAGAAAAGCCAGTATAGTCAAATAGGTCTGGGAAAAAAATATCCCGAGATTAGAACAAGAAATAATTAGCTCATAATAGAATTTAGAGAATCCTCATTTTATTTATTCAAATAGACTCAGGAACCAAAGCTATTTTTATTTCATTTCTATTTATTTTATATGTATTCCAATGCACTAACTTCTGGTTTTAAATCTTGCTTAAAATCAACATTCTCATACTTATTTGGTGATCAATGCACTCTTTAGTTCACTTTGAGTGTTAGGAACAAGCTAGAAAGCGCCGACCAATATTCCATGTAAAAATGATGCTGAAATATGTACAGGTTCTGCCAAACCAATATGGCTATAAAAAGTCCCTATCAAGTGGTTGAAGCAGACATGGTGTAGACACCTCACAAACAAACCAGTGACCATGCTCAAACACCATTCAGCCATGGAAGACGCCATCCATAAGCTATCCAAGAATATTGAGGAAATGAGGGCAGAAGAAGTGATATCAATATGGGACTGTGGGAGGTAGAAGAGAGAAGTAAAATCAATTTAATATAGTATTGAAACAATCATTTCAAAGTGAAGTGAAGACTAGAATAATATACAAAATAAATGATCACAAGAAATATCTCTGTGAGAGCCTGAGAAAAGACTAGAGAGAGGAAAACCAGAAATGATTGCCATCATAAGGACAGAAAAGCACAAGAGAAATCAAATCTGACATTAATTGCTGGATTGCGTAGGACTAATTGTAACTATGGAAAGATATACTGCACTGTGGGTTGCATACTGCTTTCAATATTTATATGATGTTTTTGAAAGTTAACTACACTTTTATTATATCATATGAATAAACCAAAGAAGAGAATGTGAGAAAGGAGAATTAACTCTCTGGACAGCGGAAAATGTGCATCAGTATTTGTCGTCATATTGGTCTAATACTCATTTTCCATTGTAACTAGATTCTCATTAAAGAATAACAGAAATTCCACATCAGATTTTAATCTCTGCTAGAAACTTCATGCTGCTCAAAGATGCATCAAAGCTCTCTATCAGCCATCCTGTTGGAGTCCAGTACTCTCCCCCAGGTTCGATGCCCATCTGACAAGGCCCTGGCAACTCTAACAGGCAATGTAGAGCTGATATTTTTTTCATTAGTTGTTTTGTTTTTTGGGTTTTTTTTTAACATTTGGGTTATATGTGACAGTGATTTTGTTAGTCAAAGGGGGAATTGACACCGTCAGTGCTGACCACACCATCCCCACTGATTATTCCACTGCCAGGTCCCTCAGGAAAAATGGGGGAGAAATCCCTTCTGACGATGGTGAGATGCAGATAATTTTCAGTTTTGGGGTATGACACAGTGTGTGTTAAACAGTGCACAACAGGTCCTCACAGGCATTATGCATTACTCTATTGATTGGCAAAGAGACCAGGAATGATAAGTGCAGCAACTATGGCTTGAATTCTCTTTAAAATTACTTTTGTTAGTGCTCACAAAACCTGCTTCCTTGTCGAAGAAAACCCTAAACTGATAATTGCTGGATGCTATGATGATACACCCACTACAAGTTATATTTGATTTCTTTCAACATATGGGGCTCACTCTTCAGTCTGACCTAATAAGGCAGTTTTTTTACTCTTAAGCTTTTTGAACATATTTGTTCAATTGGCACAACTATTTTCCACAGGGTATTAAACAACTTGCTTTAAAATGGATTTTTATGTCTCAGTTATGCATGTCCTTCAGAAACAATTAGATATAACAATTCACTGGTAAGTGATTTCACTTGAATATATATTTCTTATGGTCTACGATCAGGTAATAAATTTTTAGCTATTTACAAAAATGAGATTTTTAAAAGTTGATAAATATGTGCACATTGTGAGGAAGAAAAATGCTCATGAGAATAAGCCATTCATTTAATGCAAAGTATTTAATGCAAACTATTTATGCATTGTGGATTTTTACTAAAATGTGTACCAGGCAGTGGAGTTAATACTACTGTCTTCTCAAAACTCCACCTGGTAGAGGTAAACTAAATATTCACTAAATCTTCTTGTGACATAGGATTGCTATAAATGAAGTGGACCAGGTCCACTTCATCCATGGATGTGGATTTCTTTTTGGAGGACTTTCCTTCTTTGAAATACATAGCAGATCATTCATTTTGTGAAAGTTGGCAAGATCAGGGCAAAAGTCTGAAAGACGGACAGCAAAAATAAATGAGAAGAAATTAGTTCATGGGAAAAAATACCTGGCTTTTCTGTTTGAACAAGCAGTCAATCTACAAATGTTATTTGATTTGACTATAGACCATTTCTGTGACATTTATTTTAAACACTTTTATAAAATGCATTTTAAGCAGATTGTATAAGTTGCAAATGAAGTCAGATTAATGTTTCTTTACAAGAAGAGGAAAAACTGCAAAAACCAGAAATGCAGGAATTTAAATTGCTAAAATTTAAACAAAACTCTAAATCTGTTTGGAAAACTATTTTCTTTCCTTCTTCTTCAATCACAATAATGTTACTCAAGCCTCATAAATGCTGGATAAAATTTCAGTCGATATCTGTAATATTAAATTTTTAGATATTAGTTCTTTGATATTCTTTTATGCTAGTTTCTGGACAGGACAGAAGCATGTCCTTTGAAGACTGCCATAGAGTTGGCCTCACTGCAGGAACACCTCACTTTTATGACCTTTGCTACTAAAATTGGACAAGACTGCTAGACTAGTTCACAAGAGACAGTTTCAGTGTTCATTATTTTATGAAGTGAAATAGAAACGATACCTTCAGATGAGCAGCAAAGTTTCAGTTATAGCAGATTCCAAAAAATACTTCCCCCTTTCATGTGCAAGGTTCAAAGATTTGCAAGTCTGGAAAGCTCGATAGAGGATGGAGAGCTGGCCAGATTCAATTCATTAGAGCACGCCTTAACTGTCAGCTTGTAAAATAAACCGTCTCCCCCACCTCTTCCACCTCCTTCAAAACACATAATGCAACTCCGACAGAAAGCTGATAACTTCACCATGCAAAAGGAAACCTGAAATCTGCAGACAAGGATTTTACTATGTGCTGAGCCTGGAAAGTGGATGGAAAATAATGTAGCATTGTCTCCTGCACACAGAATTTCAGGTAGAAATCCTGCAACTGTGTAGGAAATATGTTCATGACATCCAGATTCCCTTTTAAGCAGGGATACACGGTGGCTTATCTGTCATGGAAAGGCTTGTAGAGGACTGTACCGTATAGAAAGGAAGGATTCCTTATTATATATATCTGTCTACACCTATATCTCCCCAAACACACAGAGGAGTGTGAACACACATATGCTCCTGAGATATTTTTCTTTTTTTGCATTTCAGACTAGTCAGAAAGCCCCTTTTTTTATCCTACGGACTTGCATCTGCTATCTAGAGTTAGTGGCGCTCTTGCAGAGTGAACGGACAGTTAAACCATATAAAACACTCTGTCTTAAATAAATGTTGTCCTAGGCAAACATACTCTCTTAACGTGCAGCAGGGGAATTCTCAGAAGAGATTCCTGCAGGATATTGGTGTTCCTTCAATCATTTTCTTGATCACAACCAACCCAAAATAAGGTGTCAAGCACTGTGCCAGCACAATATTTCTCATTAACTGTCACACACATATACACATGCAGTATTTGGTGTGCAATGTGTATTTATGACTGTGTGTGAATAAATGCATGTCAGAAACACAAAACATATAATTCTTTGTGAATGAATATCATGCTGCTAGTTTTAGCATAACATTTACAGTTGCAGATCTCCCAGGTTTTACCATGATTAGAACAGTTTATTCAATGTACAGTTTACTAGCAAATATTTCAACTATTGATTAGTTACTTTGTCAGTGGTTTTGCCATCATGATTGCTACAGTCACAGGAATAAATCTTATGGTTCTTTTCACTGTTATGATACAGGAATAAAGGACAGAAGACAAAAGTAGTTTTACTGTTTCTCTAATTGTATAGAGACTGCCAACCTTCTCAAAGACACTTCTGCCTCTGTCTTGCCATTCTGTGGGTATATGTGAGAATTTGCTTTCATTTTATGAAACCTTTCTGTTTTGTTTCTTCAATAACAACTTAGAAGTGATTTACCCCTCCAGTAGCTGTATATGTCTCTGTATATGTCTCTTGGTAGTCAGAGTAAACTTCAGGATTGGACCTGCCTTGATAAAATTGTGCATTATGAAAGATGAGCACTTTGTTTCTTCATAATATCAAACATTTGCATGCCAATCCCCTAATCCTGCAGAACTTGAAACACGAGAGATGCAGCAGCAGTGAGCAGAACAGAACCCAAATATGGAGGATAGGGAAGGAAGAGTAATCTATTCCATTTCACTAAAACAGACCTTTTACATGTGAACAGCAGTATCACCTCAAAAACAGGTATAGGTTAGCCTGAGGGGAAGGGCAAGTGGAGAGAGGGAGAATTAGATTCGCTGGTTTTTTCTGGGTATGGTCACTTTGCCTCTGAAGAAGAACTGTTTCTTGCCCTAAATTACACTATGAGGAAACGTACAGAAAGTATCAATTTCCCCTAATGATACTGATTCCCTGTTTCTAAAATTTTTACTCAGGTCAAGACCCTGTTAACAGGATCTTCATCTAAGTAAGAATGGAGTAACTCAGCTGCTTACAGGAGCTGGTTCACTATGACAGTGTTCCCATTGCACCATTTTCCATGTCTAACAGTCCTGTCTGCCTTTGTCAGAACCTGAAACTAAAGTTGCTAAAAAAATAAAGAAGAGAAAAGGGTGTTACATTCTATGAAATGCCCCAGAATGACTCTCAAAAGACATGTTTTCTGGCTGTTAGGGTGACTGCCCATCTGGTTATACTTTTCAAGAAAAATTATGATTGAATATTCCTTCTTATGTGAAACAGAATTGCTAATTCAGAAATATCAGAGTGATCTGGTTTTTGTTCTGTCACAGCCTAGTGTTCAGGTTAGTCTATTAAACTACTTCAGCACTTTATTTCACCTACTCCAAATCTGCTATTCTTTAGCCAGACTTTGAATACAGCAGTCTTGACTCACGCTCCTCGCCGTTTCCTCAGATATCTGTAGCTCAACAATACACTTAGCATTTAAACATTAAACTTTAGGAATCAGCTTTAATGGACTTGTCCTGCAGAAAGTGCACTTACTGAATTTGGAAACAAATCAGGACCAAAACTAGCCAAAGCCTCTCCTGTCCGTGGATCTGGGGATCACTTTTCCTCTAACTTCTCTGTTATTGTGGCAGAGCTTCACTGACTGCTTCATCTCTTCCTTTTATCTCTTGTGCTAGACAGTTCTCTGAAGTGTTCCTCTTCTTGTTTAGTCACACTTGTTCCCATTCTCCCTTTTTTCTAAGAGTTTTTCTCCACCTTGCTTTCAGTGAGAACTTTTGGCTCTTGTTATCTTATATATATGATGTTAACCCCTATTGGCTAACTACAATATGAGACCTTATATGCCATGTACTAAGACCAAAGGGTCTTAGCACCAATTGTGCTACTTTTACTAAGTAACACCTTGCTTTGCCAGTGATGCTGCTTTGAGCGAGATGCCTGGATAAAGTTACTGTTAAAAGTGGCTGGGGAGACAGACTTCACCTGTGTGTTTTGTAACAGTGGCAGGCTTCTGTTTGCAACAGTCAGGGAAATTTGCCTTAAGTCACCATTTAATATTATCTATCTGTTTTGGGCTGATCACTGATTTACTTTTGAGTTTTATAAGTGATCTTGCACCAAGTGCTGAGTTAGTGCTGAGTGTGGTTTGGATTAAAGGTGCCTGTTCATCATCAATACAGCCTGTGAACCATCTATTCTGATAGAAGGGTTTCTGTGTATTCATTAATTCATGCTTGAGAAATGCTTCACAATTGTGAAAGCAGTACATAATTGCTGATTTATTGTTTTTCTGAGATATGCTGTTATTGACCATCCTGTTGAGGTTTGTTGCAGAACTTTCTGAAGACTGTACTGACTGTACTGTGTTCTTGGCAAGTCCATGGGCAGGGACTTCATAGCCCAAAGGAAGCAGAAGAGAGCTGAGTAATGATGGCACAAACATTTTGCTGCTTGGACAGAGATTTCATCAATCTTTGTGGCCCTTGTCACTCAGAGGATCAGAGAATGAAGAAAGCAGTGTGTTACTGCAGAGGAAGCCTTTCCCTCCCCTCACTCTCTTTAGGGAGACCCTGGTACACCTCCAGCCCACCCTCACTGTATTTGGCAATCCAGGAACTCAGCAAATGCTTTCCCATCATGTTTCCTCTCCTCCTGAGTGCAACAGCAAAGCAGGTTTGGCATCTCCTCCTTACAAGCCTCACTGCTCTCACACATACATCACACAGAGACTCAGATCACAACTTAAGTAGGATTTATTGGCATCACATACTGCATGACTCAGTCTGGGTGGTCAACGTCCGTTTGCATCTTTAAAGGAAAGACAAAAACCCAAGAATATTTCCAAACACAGCAGAGTGCACAGCAGATAAAGGAAATGTCTTTCTCTTGTATAACACGGAGCTTTATCAGGCTGTTACGCTGAGTTACCCAACCAAACCCCAAAAGAAGCCCTGAACAGTGGCATCTCTGCAGCATGCTAGTTTGTGCCTGTATGCACACCACCTTTCTGCTGGTTGGAAAAGCCTATCCATAATCTAGCAAAACATCTGAAGCCAGGCTACTAAAACAAACTTTACAGTTTGCCAACTTTACAGACACTAACACCAAAAGGTTAAATCATTTATTATTGTGTAATTTTATAACTCCAGAAACAAAAAGAGAAGCATAAAATGGAAGATCAGACTTTGTCTAAAATTTATTTCATTCCTAGCTGCTCACACTGATCTCTCCCCAGTGTGTCCCTCCCTATCTCAGGCAGAAACCAAGCTCACACTGTCAGTGTGCTGCTGTGGAGAACTGCCATGTGGAACATCTGAGCCAGTAAAGTTGAGGGACCAATTTAAGAAGCAGTGCCAGTGTGGAACAGACCTGTTGCTCTGGTTTGTCTGCTATATATATGTTAGCTTGTTCATTGAAAGCAAACTTAGAGGAAGACCATTTTCATTGTACTCCTCTCTGCTCCTGTAACCTGTAACCTGCTCCTTAATCCTGTAAATAAGTTCCTGTAAAACAACGATATTTTAAATATTCTTCAGTCAAGGAGTAAAAAGAGGTACCAATCTCATCGGCAGAAATAAAAGCTGTATTCCATCCACCAATGGGGCTCTATCTGTAGTGTAGATGGAGAATGGTGCCTGAAAAGGATTCTAACTTCACATGGCTGTTGCCCTTCCTTTTGGAAAATTCAGTATCTTTGGTGTTCTGTGACACATGACTTTCTCTGCATAATTGTGGCTTATAGAAAAGGGATCCTGTTGCCATCCAGACTACTTCAGAATAGCTAACTCAAAGATTTGTTGAGAGTAGAATGCAGAATTATTAATGAAAATTTTGTCCTGCCTAACATAACCATGCTGAGCTCATTCAAACCTAGCCCAGCTGTGAATGAGACCCATTCAGTTTAACATAGGAAGGGTTTGCAGGATTCAGATTCCAAGTTTGACACAATTAATAGTGTTTATAAGTTCAAGAATGTTGCTGTTAGGACAGAGTGTATTCAAGACAAGTGATCATATTTCATAGCAGACTTAGAGGGTGAAGAGGCACTTGACATAAAACACTCTCGTTTCCATAATTCAAATCATTTGGTTGTTTAAGAAGATTTGTATTTTTTTCAGCCTCTTTCCCTCCATTTTTCTTCCAGTTTCTTATGTAATGTAAATTTTATTTTTCTCCTATTCCATTTCCTTGCCTTTGGTAAGATCTAAACAAACAAAAGAACCTCCCAAAACTGTTGTGACCTGAGTTCTAGCAAAACTGAATAGCAGCAAGGCTAAAGCATGCTGTTGTGTTTAGTGGCTCTGCAGCTGTTTGAAACAAGACTGTAGCATTGTCATGAAATTCATATCATGAAATGAATGGCAATGATTCTTCCTGTTACAGGCATAAATAGACAGAGATCATACAGAGAAAGGTATATAAAACTAGTGTATCTTGAAGTAAATCAAAAGAAAATAAAGAGGCACTGAAAAAATGTGTATTTGGGAAACAGAATTCGGTAAACACAAATTCTGCACTCAAAATAAATGTGACAGTGGCTTTTTTTGCATTCACAGCATCCTTTTTCCCCCACCTGGCTATGCAACTATACTAGGACTAGTGAAAGATCACACTGAATTATGTTCCCTTCAAACCACAACACTGACAAAAAAGCAGGCTGTGGTTCAGGAAAGCATCCATACCTAGTTCCACTGAAATCTACATGCTTTAATTTTAGTTCATATAGCTGCTACCTCATACTAGGGGGAAAAATAACAAAAAGTTCAATCTGAAGGAGATATTTTTGAATAAAGTGTACCTCTAAATCAGGGAAGTGGGCATGTAAATCATGAAAATTTTTTTAGGCTGTAAAAGAGACAGAAAAGTTATCTCAATTACAGAGGGGCATAAAAATGTGATTGATGAACTGGGATAAAGGCAAGAGAAAAGCAAAATTGAGACAGCTTCAGAGTACAGGAAACAGTCTGTCCATCAGATGCTATGTTTACATGCCACCCCTGGTGCTGCCGCAAAACTGCTAGAACAAGAAAATGCTCCATGAAAGGCCCATTAGTTAGATATTTAACATGTATGCCAGGAGGAAAACCTGGCCTTGATCGATTAACCTGGAAGGCATGTTTACCCTGCAGCCTTTATAGTACTGTGATTCCTCAGCTCCTCAAAGAGGTGTGAGCACTGGCAACACCTTCTGCCAGAGGTCCTCAGGGAGTACAAGGCTGTTTATGGGTCTTCTTGGGAAAAAAGCCTAGTCCCAAATTAACATGAATTAAAGATTTGAGCTGCAAATAGCTCTCAGCAGATACAAAAATAACTCTGAGAGAGCTGAGGCAGCTGCAGAGCCCTCGTCCTGGAGTGGAAATGAAGCAGTCTGTATTGGGCAAATAACACGTACTGCACGCTAGCCTCCCAGGTGGTAGGCCTGGCTTGTGTTTTTGTTCTTTACCAGCACTTAAAACTGAAGAACAAAAAAAAAGAAAACTAAAGAAAAAAAAAAACCCACAACCCCCAAAATAATCAACTAACAACAAAAACCCCATCAAGTCTTCCTGAACAAGGAGCTCCTTTCAGCTGGATATTAATTAGAGAAGCAAACGCTGAATCTCCTGGCCCTCTGCTGAGCTGCTTGCAGTGAAAAGTACAAAGTGAGGGCCTGCTGTGTGGGTAAACTGATGACTCACTTTTAATATCAGGTTGAGCCAGGATCTTGAAGGCTGCCAAGTTAACTCTACAGGGATCCCCACTTCAGCCCACTCACATTTCCTAATAACAGCACTGCATTTCAGCAGGCTGCACTTAAGCAAGGCACTTTGATTTGTAAACAGAGGCGGTCTAGGAAATAATGTACCAGTGTGGTTAGCTGGATAATGTCGTAAGACAACAAGGTATAATGGCAGCACTGGTATTAAATGGCCAGAGGATATTGCTCAAATTTGAATGTGACAGCAATTAATAAGAGATAATTTTTAATGGTATTTTAAAATTCTGCCCATGCCTTCTGTAGTCCCGGGAGAGGTATTACTGTTCCTCTTTGAATCATACAAAGAGGAAAAGGCTGCCGGTAAACGTATGCCTACAGAAGAACACTTTTTAAAGAACTTTAATTTATAGTTAGAAGACCAAAAACTATTTTATACAAAATAGGCTGCTTGTTCCTGTGTTTTGACACAAGGGCTTAAACAATCATGCTTGCTGGAATACTTTTATAGGTTCTTTAGGCATTTACTTCAGGTCCCCTAATCTCAGCCTGGTGAAATTTAGGGTGTGCAGAAACACACCAGAGTACTGACTCACTCCTGGCAGATTTACTTCTCATTCTATCCCAGCATAAGCTACGACTCGTGCGCTGTTGCCACGCAGATCAAAAAATGCATGTTTATTGTCTTGGCCGCATGACTGAAAATATATCACTGTGTAAGCTCTGCGTTGGGCTTCCTGCTTGAGGACAAACCTCCTTCTGTTCAGACATAAAAAGGTTTCTTAAATGAGATGTCTGTTTGCTTACAAGACTCCACTGCCAAACTGATTGCAAATCCAGTAGTGTATTTTGAAATGTTAAACAACTCTGTGAAAGAGTTTTAACTCCCTACCATTCTTATCGTCTTTGCCCACTTGGCTAAGGCTTCAACTTTATTTGTGGCAAGCAGTCTTCCACAAGCCACACACTTGGCACTCTTTCGGGATTACGGTCTTGTGCCTGTCCTGTGTGCACAGCATAACGTGCAGGAGGTAGAAGTCCTGTGGTAGGAAATGAGTACTTTTTCCCTCTCACTAAATCATTTTTACTTCCACTGGGCAGTCACAGAAAGTGAGGAGAAAATTCTAACCAAGGGTTATTTAAAAATCTGAACCCAGGGAAATGAAAGGAAAAGTCCTCAGATGACTGATGCCTTTGCACCCACCTAATCACCCCCAGCCAAGGCCATGGGGCAGGAAGCATTCACGACACTCTCAGTCTGCTTCTGCTTCATCAGCATGCAGATTGTCAATCCACAGTTTCCTGCTACAGCCATGCTCCATAGCCCTCGGGCGGTAACTTCTCTCCACATTAAGGACCTGCTAGGTTCTGGATGTGCCTTAGGTCATTCATAAACCATGATTTTTCTTCTGATGTCTCTAATGGTGCAATATAATGTAAGGCTTTTTCAAACTTTATTCATAGTTCAAGCAGAGAACTGATTTTAAATTATCTTAAAGATGGCAACAGTAAAAAAAAGTCATGACTCCTAACTGTACCAAGCATGGCAGTTCTTAGAGAGATTAATGATGATATACATCTGCACCTGTGTGAGGCAGTTATTTTGGCATGCAACCATCAGATAGAAACCTGACTGGAAGGATGGGATGAAGACATCTGTTGTTTCAAAGGAAATGATATTAATATAGTGATGTAAGTCACAGAATTAGCTAGGTTGGAAAAGACCTTTGAGATCATGAAGTCCAACCTATGACCTATCAACTAGACTATGGCACATCCAGTCATTGCTTAAACATGTCCAGTGATGGTGACTTCACTACCTCCCTGGGCAGTTCGTTCTAATGTCCTATCACCCCTCTGTGAAGAAATTCTTCCTAATGTCCAACCAAATCTTCCCCTGGCACAGCTCAAGGCTGTGTTCTCTTGTCCTGTCACTGGTTGCCTGCAAGAAGAGACCAACCCCCACCTGGCTACAGCCTCCTTTCAGGCAGTTGTAGAGAGTGGGAAGGTTCCTCCTGAGCCTCCTCTTCTCCAGGCTAAACAACCCAGATCCCTCAGCCATACCTCTTAGGGCTTGTGTTCCAGACCCTTCACCAGCCTTGTTGGCCTTCTCTGGACAAGCCACTATGGCATTTGCAGATCCTCAGTTCCTGGTTGGCTGACTATTGGTCCTTCATGTTCTTGGCTATATTTCCAAATGGAGCATCTTCTAAATTGTAAATTTTGTGTGAATAATCTCTATAAATCTTTTCCTCAGATATAGTCCAAAACTGCAAGAACTTCAATAAGATTTTGGTGCAGGAAGTGTAGAATTTGTCCCAAGCTTATCAATACAGTTGCAAAAAGTGCCACACATTGGCCCTCCCCTATATACGTACATTTGGCATGATGTCCACTGCACTGAACGCTGTGCAGAAATAGTAGTTTAATTACAATGGGCCACCACACCTTTTGGCAGCACTAACTGCAGATGACCTTTGTGTTTTCAGTGCATTGAAATGAGTTCCCTGAAATGTGTTCATTTTTCATTGCAGTGATATTTTTTCACTGATAAAGAGGCAGACTCAGACAGCACGGATATAGCCTGCTCTATTCTGGTTTGATGAGAAAATGCCTAAGGTAAGCCATCCCCAGTCTTCATAGCAATTAAACCTGGCACAGGTGCAGTAACATTCTTTTCTTGCTGTTGGGACTAATCCTGATGGTATTGTTGTGACTGTTTCTCATTTCAGTATTTTGCACTTGCTAATCGTCTCAGTAGACAGCCTAGGGGCATTGATGGGTTTTTTTCCAGCAGTTTCCTGAACCAGGCACATGTTAAAAAATGTCCATGAGCCTTCCATGGATATGAGGTCTCAGGACATTCAGGATAGTAATGAGAGTCAGAGATGAGCATGAAAGAGCTTGTGGATGAGAAGTGGGAATGAGATGTACTGTATCATTTTCATCAGTTTGATGGAAGTCACAGGGATAAAGTTACAAACTTCTGTAACATTCTTGAGAACACGGGGGCTCCGTAGTGCATCGTGAGAACATGGGAGCACAAGACTGGAGAGAGAGAAGCTTTCTTGTCCTATTGCATTTGAAGAACAGAAGTTTTTAACAGTTATGGGGTCTTTTTGGTTCCCATTGCAGGTAAAAACTAACACAAACCCCCTTTTCCCTATAAAATAGCCATGAGTCTGAGATTCAGAGAATCCATCTGGGGTGCGTAAGTAAGAAATGCCAGTGCCTGAATAGCTTATTATCAAGGCTCTTCTGCAATAGACAATTTTCTGGAAACAGAATCTCTCTCCAGGAGCTGGCGTAATTTATTTTATCATCTCTCCTTGTGAAAAAGTTGGGTGTTTTGGCACCAAGGAATTTTCTACCAGCACCTGGCTGGAGCGAAAAGACAGGGGTGCACTGACATGAGGGAATTCACATGGCTTGTGTCTGCTGTGAACTCACCACTAGTTGGGAGGTTTCAGTAAGATCCTTCAAAATTTAGAATTCCATTTACTTTTTATCCACAGAACAATTTAGCAAGTTTGAAGTTGCAGCTGCTAGATTGGCTTAAAGATTTGACTTTTGAAGTTGCAGCTGCAGGATTGGCTTAAAGATTCGACTTTATTTGACAGCCTACTTTATAATTGCAGTAGTGACATGTAGGAGACTTATTCTGGCCTCTGAAAGATTAAACACTATCAGGCCTGCCAGGCCTCTACAGAAACTCATGTGGCAATAAGTAGACCAGATTCAGCAAACCTCTGTCCTTTCTGTAGCCTTAGTTCAGCAAAATAAGTGTATCTATGAGAACGTCAAACTAATTGTGGATACTGAATGACAAAGATTATAGATTTTAAGTGTTTAGGAGCATAATTGTTATGAATTTGAAAAAAAGCATAAATGATTTCAAGGGCAAAGTCTAATATTGCCATTATATTATTAAAGCAGGCAGTTGCAGTATTTTCCAAAAGCACAAGAGAATATCGTTCCACAGGATTAAAATCCCACAACTTCTTACAGGAATGTTTGTACTTATTTGCTTGCTTTTCATCCTAGACTATGGCAGAGTGGCAAGGACCCTTGAAATTGTCTACAGATATTACTAATTGTCCTAAGTTACATGAAAGATGCTCAGATACTTTGGTAATGAGCAGTAGGTAGGTTAAAAATGTAAGAGCAACTCCATTTTTCTAATGAACATTTCTGATTTGACACTACTCCATTAATAAAAAATTATTAGCACCTGAAAAGAGACACGATACTGCAATACACCAGTACGAATGACATTCATGCTCTGCTTGTTTTGTTGTGCCTAAACTGAGCAGTCCATGAATGCTGGGGCCTGTTACCTCCAAAACTCCATTGCTAGTTCATAGCTGTTGTGATAAGCATTCCGGGACTCAGGAGGACCTCACCAACTTCTTCTTCAGTGTCGGATTTAATCTCTAGTGAATTTTTAGGCCAGAAGAATAAGTTTCAAAGAGCACACCCACTTCACTCTGCAGGTCTCAGCATCAAATTGCTAATCTAATTAACATCCGTAACAATTGAAGCAATACATTGACTCAAGTGCTCCTGGAGCCCCCTGGCACCTAGTTAAGTTACTTTCCAACAGTGCTGTATATCAAAAGAGAAAAGCTAAGGTCACTGTGCTTGCTGTATGTTTCAGTTTGGGACCCTGATTGCTTTACCAACTGCTCATTGATGTTGTTTTTATAACTTGCTAAGGAATACTTCATTCTTTGCTCCAAGGTTTTCATTTGTATCCTCACCTGACATGCAAGGTAGGCTTTAGCTTGAATATGATATGCATAAATTTACAAAACAAAAAACAATTCAGGAAAAGTTCTTACAAAGGACAAAATGTACAGCAAAGATTTAACATAAGCAGTAGAAATCCATGTATTTATTCTGCGTTTTGCTTTTAAGGTTTCCTTTCCTTCTGGGCACAATTCCATTCTTACAGGGAGCATTACAGACATACTGTTTGAGAGGAAAGTAAAAACTTGAACAAAATCTTCAAGAACAATTTCTGGAGAAAGTGGCCCAGCAAAACAAAGCAATGGATAAGCAGTGGAATAAAATGTTATTGGCTTGAACTGATAGATGGTAATGGAAAGGCAGTAGATGAGAGAGCAGATGGACCCAGGGCAGGATCCCGGTCAGAGGTCCATCACTGACCTGGCTAGGACAGTACCTCTGCTCTGGTCTGAGGTGATTCCCTTGGGGGATCAGAGACAAGAGCAGTATGTGAACCTCTAACAGGGAGCTCCAGGCAGGTCTGGGTCATGAGGCATACTGTATTCAAAACAACATCTTTTGTTGTGCTGAATAAGTATCTGGGAAGCATCAGCTCCCAGTTATGCAAATTGTGTCACAATGCAAATTCTAAACAAATATAAAAAATGTCAGTGAAAAATGATTTTCATCTACAGTAGATATTTCAAATTCCTAAGTAGCAGACCCTTAATATTTTATACCACAATGTAAAGCCTTTACCTTTCTTATATTTGTTCTACCTGTAAAAAAATTCTGTCAAATCTGAAGAAAAGCTAGTAGTATAATTAGCGGTCAATGCAAGGTAAAAGTATTGATAAGATTTACCCAAGTCTTCTATTCAAGAACTGGGTTTTTCCTTGGAAAGGCGCCATTTACTTGTAGACAAGATTGTTATAGTTGACAAAACCTAAGGAGATTATGAAATCAAGGGAGTGTGATGTGATCCTGTGCGTTGAGACACACAGATACTAAGTTTTCTTCCACTAAGAAAATGTTCCATAAGAAGAGATGTCTGGGAATTAAATTGAATATATTTATTATATTATATTTATTCAATATGTAATCATCCTCAAAGTTTTTTTCACAATGTTTTACGAATTTCTACATCTTAAAATACAGCCTCTGTATCTGATATCCTTTGTGTAACACTTTAAAAAATATTTTCTGACACCCTTTCACTCCAGGCAAGTAATATTAAATTTTGTCACTTTTCTGTGCATGTGATTGTTTTCATCTATAAAATATACCTAAATATTCCTTGGTCTTCTTTCAGTCCTCAGTGATTTTTTTTTTACTACCTCTGGTTTTATTGTACATATCTGGCAATAACCCCCATATTTGTGCTTGCATGCTTGCACATACTGTCCCATCATCCCTACAGGGATTTGTATACAGATTTTGCGGGGTGAATACGTTGATTTATTTATATTAATTAATAATCCTTTCCTTGAATGGAGCATATGCTGCAAATATTACTTCTGACTTAAATCGAGGCTGTATCCAATATTTTATATGGTCAGATATTTCAGATTTGGAATAGATTTCAATTTAAAAATTCCCAAATTATTCTTGAATTTAGAACTGAAAGTACAACACAAGACTCATAACTAATGTGAATCTGGGTTTGAGATGACTCTGAAAAACTTTGGCTGCCATAATGTAAGCAGAAGTCATAGAATCAAAGAATCATTAAGGCTGGAAAAGACACAAACATCACTGAGTCCAAGCATTATGTTCTGAATTTTAAAAGAATCTGACACTGTGTGACAGGGATTCTGATTTGGGTGGGGGGGATGTGCTGCAACAGGATTTTCTATTTTTGTCCTTTGTACGTAAAGGAATTTTCCTAAGTAAAATCTAGTTCAATGATTTTCAGATGACTTGACTACCTTGAGGATTTTTGTTATTTAAATTGACATATTAGATAATTCTTGGGCATATGTTTTCTCTTAGCCTAGTTATTAATTTCTAATTTTCACTGAGTCTATCAAATTGTAAATAGACATTAG
This sequence comes from Atrichornis clamosus, assembly GCA_013400975.1. Taxonomy (NCBI): domain Eukaryota; kingdom Metazoa; phylum Chordata; class Aves; order Passeriformes; family Menuridae; genus Atrichornis; species Atrichornis clamosus. The sequence goes on along the minus strand of WBMZ01002551.1, from coordinate 24,326 downwards.
ATATTATTTTTATATTCCCCTATGTTCAAACTAATTATAATTTAACAGATAATGTGTGGGTTTTAATTGGACTAAGAAGAAATGAAAATACGGTGTTACAGCTGCAGTGAGCATAGCCCAGTGCCACCCAAGGGGATTCTCAAAAAGATGACATTTCAGCATATCCCTATCTCCAAAAAAACTTTCCATGACCAGCTGTGACTCCAAGCCCATCACAGATCCAGCGGTGGAATGAGTGGGATTTACCACTGCCTCCTGCTCGTAATCTCCAGAGGGTTTCTGCTCGCAGTCGAACCAGTTCACCACGTTGCATTATAAAGCAACTCTCAGCTGCTGGCAGAACTGCGAGATGGCAGGGTTGCGCTGGCTGCCTTTCCAGAAAAGCCAGTGGGAGCTGGATGGGCCGTGGCAGAGCACGGACTGAGAAACCTGCAGGCTGGAGGCTCCCGCCAGGCTCCCACCACCCGCCCTCCTCCAACGGCTGTGATGGAAAACCACAGCTCCGTCCTCTGGGCTCATAACTGGATACAGTTAACTTGGGAGAGCTAGAGACAGGGTGGAAAAAGTCAGCCAAACTATCAGGATAAGCACATCAAGCCTCTGTCCTGACTGCTGGTTTTGGAATAATACCTCACCTGAAATACACACTCCCAAGTTCTCCTCCATTTTCTGGAAGTGATGGTTATTTCAGAAGAAATCAATAAATGTCAGGGTGCGTAAAATATGGGGCAGATCAAATAAAGGTATTTCAGTATTAAAAGCTATTAATTTTGTGCAACATACATTTGAATTACAATATTATTAAATTCCATTAAGCTAAAATGATATATTTAACTCAGACTTCAGAGTGCTAATTTCATAGTCCCCTCCAAGCTGTTCCTGAAAAGGTGTTAGGGGTAATTAACTGCCATTTTCTCAGTAATTCAGAATCTGCAATCAATCAAAATGCAAGGCCTGGGTGATTGTAGAAAACAGTAACACTTAGTTTATTATGTAGTACATTCTCATTCTGGTTGTTTTATGACAGGATCAGCTACACTTTTCCCCCAGAATTTATTATGCTTACCCTTCAGCCAATTAGTTTTTCTCACTTTACTTTAACTTAAAACCTGGTGAGTTTGTTATATATATGTGCAAGTTTGCCTGTCAGTTATATTGGGCATAGCCCTGCAGGACTGTGTGTGTTTAAACAATTAGGAAACCAGTATTGTCCAGAAAAACGGCAACTTTGCTTTCTTAAAGCAGTGTTTTTTCTTTAAAAAATGTGAAGGGAAAAAGGAGAGCAATGAGATGCCTATTTCCCATAGCTACAAGTGCCTGGTACGGAGGGCCACCCAGAGCCACGCGGGCACAAGGTGCAGAGGCCAGGTCTCCAGTTGCCTGGCTGTGGTACCTGGATAGGCCGTGCTTCCAGACCACGCATGCAGTGCAAAATCAGTCGCTACCGAGGCATTGTGCTAGTGATGAAGCGGAGGTGTTTGATCTTCATATTCAACATGGAGCATAGAGGTAGTATTTCCACTGACGTTCTCATGTGCTTTTGGAACTCAATCCTGGTGCTTTGGCACATACTGACTTTACAGCTAGTCTCAGAGGGAAGGGGATTTTAAAATTATAGCCAGTTAACTGGCGAGTTTGCTGAATGTTACTGGTGTGCATAACAGTAGCAGGCCTCCAAGATGCCCTGATGGGAAAGTATAATTGACTCAGCCTATTTTTGTTTCCTAGCCATTTAAACCTGCATCTGGAAATCCCTCTCTAATTTCACAGCTGTGGTGTTGAAACACATATGGGATTACTGTGGAGTTTAATCAGTATTAAAAAAAAAATAGAAGCTCTGAAGCAAACCAAACTTTGACAAGAAAATTACCAATGCAAAGCCATAAGAAGGACAATACTGAAAGACTCCTGCTGTTCCTGAGAGTGCTGGTAGAAGTTAATGTCCCAGTTTGATAATGCTGACTAGAAATTGTGCAGTAGTGTTCAACCACAGTACCAGAAACACTTTGATTAGGACATTATTACACATAAATATAATTTTAAAATCTTCCTACTCTGTGTGACTAGCTCCATCTCTCTGGATGCCTGCAATACCGAGATTTAAAAGTAGCTCGCAGGTGGAGCCCATGCTCTTATTCTGTCACTGATAAGGTGTGCCTTGTGTGAATGCATTCAGAAGTCCTTAACTAGGCAGGACTAGGCATTGTTTCTGAGTTCTGAAGGGCGGGCTAGCACACTCGGCCGGTCTGTAGAAAAGCCCTTTATAGTTAATCTCCATTATGCTGGAGCTGGTGCTGCCCTCTACTGAGGGTAGACCACCCTCAGCTGAAGGACGGGGTTTGACGCCCATCGCTATTACTTTCCCTTACTGACATACAGCGTACAAAAAGACACTTTTTGATGGGGTCACAGTCTAGATCAGTGTACCGACCCGTGAGAGATCCAATATGTCTACAGGCTGCAGGTTTTGTGCAAAAAGTTCTCCCAATAGCTAATGCCGCAGAACACGGAGGCGCGCGATACTCGGTTTGTAGGTGGCATCGCTAAATGTGCTCCTGTCAGGATACACACAAAAAAGTGAAAGGATCAAAACGAAATCCCTGACTTGAAATAAGTGTGGTTTTAAAGATATTCTATATTACTTTTTGACTCATGTACTCTATTTGGATCTGAATAATCCTAATGACCTCACAAAGTATCTGAGAGCACTGAATTTGGCAAGATAAACTGAATCCTTATTTCCCAAGGAGCTTAAAGAGACATGATATTGAAAGAGGTGACACAAAATTGAGATTTCACAGTGTTCTAGTTAGATGTTAGACAAACACGAGAACTACCAGTATTACCCCTCTGATGGTTGCAGTGAGGTAGTAAAAAAATGACGAGTGGTATTTCAGTCTATCTTATATTTTGTTGCTTTTTTTATTTCTTGAAAAAACAGTGCCAACATATATGCTTACACACTGGTTCCAAAACTATAAGATTATATAGAAAGAAAGGAATAGAGGTCTTATATTTCTTGTAGGTTGAAAGAGAAACACACAGGGAAGTGGAGTATTAAAGAAATTTTGAGAAAATGAAGTTAGGAACAGATGTTGCTGTTTATTTTTATTTCTTTCTCCCCTCCCTATGATTATAACAAATTATCTCTTTTTGCAATGATTAGGGAAGAAGGGGATTACATCAAGGTTAGACAGAAGCATCAGATAAAACTGAATATAACCCCACTTAAATCCTCTATTCAACATTACTCCAAGGTGGAATTAAAGCTACTGTGTGAATCTGGTGCTTTAAATGAGTGAAGATATCAGAGTAGTGAACTGTCTTTAGACACACTTCGGAAAAAAGTGATGATAGTTTTCTATCTGCATTTTGAATTCTGGTATGAATGAACTATATCATCGTATAATTTCCTATCTTATGTTGGTTAAAACATAAGTAACAGGAAAGACAAGTAAGGATTCAGAGGTATCAAAAGCAAGGGTCATGTCAAAAAACCCAGGGCCATCGCACATATTTCTGTGCAACTGACAGGATAAAAGACATGGTTGAAGAGAAGGTTAGTTTGTTAGAACTGCCTGTAACTCTTTAAATTACTAATACCAAAGAAAGAATACAGTCAGCTACATTTTTCACTGTTCATCCTGTTTGCCTGCTTTTTTCATATTTGAACTTTGAAAATCAAACCAGACATTTTTACAGTAGACTTTTAGATATTCCAAGTGTGTTTGTAATGTTCCAGAGTATAGAATAAGATCCAGTTCCACTGCTTCTTGTAATTCACCCCTTAAGAATTCTAGACTAAATAAAAGTATTGTTAATCATCTTCATGTTATTTTCTAACATAAGCATAAAGGTCAGATAGATAGAAAAAAGTAAAAAGTCATAGAAAAAAATCTCTGTGTTTTCATGAACATGAATATGTCAAATTGTTTTCAAACTTCAGTAAAGTTAACTTCTATGATAAATACATGGGCTTATTAAGAGTTTCCACCTTGGAAAGCCTCCTGTGTTAGAATCCAAATATATTGTGTTTTTGTTTGGGGGGATTTATTTTCTTTTTTTTTCTTGTTTTTTCTTTATAGTCAGACAAGTCATATTATTTATCTGTGCTGCAGAGGAAAAGCGTGAAGTTTCAGCTAGGTGTAACTGAGAGGAGACTCTCAGATTATGAAAAGCCAACAAGGTGTCAAAAAAATGAATAAAATAAAAATTATTGGAGCTTCTCCACCTAACCTGAATCACTTGGAAAATCTTAAACAAGGCCAAAATGTGTGTGAATTGTCATGAACCATGCAAATACATCATTTAAGATGCATTGCTAAGTTTCCTTTTAATTTATGAACTATTACTTCTCACAAAACCATACGACAAATGACTTTTTACCTTCTCCTGCCATAAAACCATTCAAAGCTTTCTGTCAGGCTAGTAACCATTAGCAAAAATGTTAATGTTAGCTTTGTATTGTAGGAATCTATCTCCTGGGATATAGATACAGTAGCATGATTTAAAGCTTCACCACCGTAAGGTTCTTTCAGTTTCTGCACACACTGCAATTTTAAGAGAATGTGTACATTCTTTCTGCACTCAAATGTTTTTTTGTATTATACTTTGTTCTAGTAAAACATGACACATATGAAACTGTACTTAGGATTAAGATATGAGTACTTCATTATATATTTCTCATACTTTAAAGAATGATTTCCTTAAAAATGGTTCAAGCTGAAACTTGGCATACAAAGTTCTAATTGGGGAAAGGCTGGGATGCAGAATGGTTTTACAAAGTTTCACATAAATCAGTCTTGTCATTTTAAAATTATTTTTACAGAAGAGCACAACACCTGTTTTAGTACCATTTCTCGTTCTCTTAATATTTGCCAAGTCTTAAACAGAAATAAGTTATTTTTCTGAGTTGTTTTCACAGCCTTTTCTTGTCAGTTTAAATCATTGTTACACCTTAAATAGAAAGTTTACTGAGTCTAAAATCCTACTTACTACTTGCTTTGCTTCTCTCAGAGCATGTGTAGTGATGAATGCTTTAAAATAATTTAGTGATGTGAAAGGTGCCAAACCATCAGATGTAGAAACTAAAATAGTCTGTTTGTGCTGAGACGGTTTATTTTATTTTATTTTATTTTATTGTTAAAATTGCAGCTGGGGGCTTCTCCAGCTTTGTGCAGCCACAAAGACCTGTAACTTTGGTGGACATGGGAGATGGTGAGAAGGATGAGACTGTAAATGTGGCAGCGTGCTGGCTGAGCTGTGAAACATAGAAGATGACTTGGTACACAGCACTGTATTTTAAGTACATCTAGAATACTCATCTACCCCTCATCAGACTATCCAAAATTTTGCTGAAGGCAAAGGAAAACCCACACAGATAACAGAATTGATGGAGACTCATTGGCAATATACAACAAAAAGATCATCAACTTAATTCCCCAGGATTAAGTGTGGGTGATCTAGAAATGGTTCCCAGTTTTTTTCTCCGCAAAGCTAATTATTCAGTTATTTTCACAAAGTCAAAATAGTAAGGTATGCATTTTCTCTGGGTAAGGATATCAACTTCTGTTCATTTCTTACCACTTCAGTTAAATATATCAATTTTACTTCAGCTATTTCCTGATGATTTATTTTTGTCTTTTTTTAGGTTAGGAAGGCATTATCCTTTGTGTTCTAAGTATCTACATCGAAAATGACTAGCAATGGAGAGATTTCCACAGACATGTTTAAGACAAAGGATGGGCCTAATTATTCAGATGAGTTTTTATTCCTTTCTAATTGTATCTTGGTATTGTTTGCCATTATAAACAGTACAGTATAGAAAGAGTGGACTGTTTCACTCCTGGGGCAAGTACCTACATTCTCAGTAACAATCACTAGAATGATGTGAGTTAGAAAATATGTGCCAATGTGCCCTAAGACTGCTGTTTTTATTTTTCATTAAATTTATATTCTCTTGCCAGAAGCATTTTCTTGGTAACAAATTCAGAAAAATAATTCAAATACTTTGTTTTTTTTTTTTTAATTTATTTTTTAGATTTAGTATCTGCTACACTCTGTTCAATGTCACTGTGTTAGTAAAGGAATATGGCTATAACATTCTTGCATGTGAAAGCGTACATCAGGCACATTTTAACAGATTTATGTCATCAACCCCTACGCAGTATTAATCATTCTTCAAGGTCATTTTTAGCTACTAAAGCAAGAGCCTTAGTAAAATTTCCAGGGCAGCTTTCAAGCCAGGCCAGTTGCAAGTTTTCAGGTGCTGGGAAAAAATAAAAGATGCTGAGGAATTCACAAAACAAGTTTCTTGGCAAAGTGTCCATAAAGGTCTGTGAGGGAAGAGTAACCATTCATCAGCATCCATGCAAGCTGTCTCTGTTATGAAAACCAGGGCACATTTAAGGGAAAAATAAACAGATTTATCAGTCTAGTTGCAATTTTATGAAGTACAATGTTGAAAGGTTTTCCCTGTCTGTTTCAGACACTGACAAGATAAACTAGACATAGCTAAGGCTGAATGTGTCACTTCTGTCAGGTGCTATGACAAGTATGAAAAGTCAGGTATGCTTCACACATGGACTCCAAACAAATTTCAGACAAGGTTTATGTTCCTGTGTTTTGTTTTCCATGCTTCATCATTGCTGAAGCCAAACAATAAATGACGTAAGATTTGGGGATGTTTATTACCACACCAAATGGCTGAGGCCTGCAAGTATGGAAAACCACACCAAATCGTTGGTTTTATGTGAGACCGTGATGACATTTAGCAAAAAATACTTCAATCACTTGGGAGTTTCTCTGTTTGCTTTATGTTTTGGAGAACTTGTTAACAGGACAATGAGGGTTTTCTGGGTCAAATTCAATTATAAAGGCTGTGCAAGCACAAGAGGCAGCCTGAAGAGCAGTTAATATACACTAGCATTTCACTAGCATGTGAGTACCAAATATCTGCTGTGGAGTAAATTTAAGAGCTGATCAAAGCTCACAGTGTTGCTACATTAAGTTTAGGATTATTTTCCCCATAAATAAAGGTTGCAGGTATTGTTGTTTATATGTTCTTTAGGAAAGTGGAATGGAAATGTTACACGTGAGGATGTCTGCAATTAAATCCTTTTTCTCCTACTTCCTCGCCTACATTTTGCTCCCAGAAGCCCTTTTGTTTGAAAGAGGAAAAAAATACCACACTAAACATAACTTTTAATATTGTAGTGGCCTCCTAAATGATATGCATGTGCAAAAGAGAGGCTGATACAAGAGAGAGACCACAAATGATCCCCTCTTTGCTGCAACAGTTTGCATCCTACAAGTGTTGTTAAGCTTCTTCTATTAACTCACTAATGTGAGTCCCCATCACACCATGGAGCTATGTAGGTAATCATAACTTACTTTCTCTAGATCTGAAGAAAGACAGAAAATGAGAATTAAAAAAAAAAGAAATAAGAAAAGAAAAATGTGATAGAAATTAAGGAATAAACTTCAAAATCTTTAGGGAGAAGTAGAATTAAAAGAGAAATCTGATACAAGAAAGATATAACTAATAAGTGGTAAGGAAAAAATATTAAAGGTGAAAGACTTTACTGTGATTTTTTTTCTAGGTTCATCTCTGTGTATTCTGTTTTTCTTTACTTCTTCCATGCTACTCTGAGATAATTCATGTAATTGAGCTCCTGAGTGTCTGCCTCACTTTTTAAAAAAAATTCAGGACTGGTGCCTTCACTTTGATGTGCTGGCTATCCTCACAGCAGGACTGGCAGGTTTCCCAGCAAGCTTGCCCTGACGCCCAGACTGCCTTACAGACAAGGCCGTGAGCTGCACAGGAGCCTGCTATGGGCTCTAGATTCAGTCACCGGCACCCACTCTGTTTGAATTGTGCTGACATAAAATATGGATTATTTCCATTGTTTAATCCTTCCTTTGTAGCAGTCAGTGTTAGATGAAGATGCAGTGCTCAGTGGGTTTAATTGCATGATGCACAAATAACAGGCTTGATCCAGGAGGGTCAGAATAACACCCAATGAAATGTGAATGAAAAACTAAGACCGAAACCGAGCAGGGTGGGAGAAGGAGGAATGATGTTCTGGTTCAGGACAGATCCCTGGGGATGGGAAAGCTGTATGAGGTATGTTGTTGAGAAATCAGACAAAAATCAAGACATTGCTTCCTTTGCATTCAGTACATGCATATATTAAAAAGTTATTCCGAGAGAAAGCTGAGCATCAGAAATATCTATCTAAGAGTAGCCCATGGTGGCACAGGTAGAAAAATCTGCATCTTCTTCTCTGATATGCACCTGAAGTGTACATTGCTTGGTGGGAAGAAAGTTCCCTTTACCAAAGTCCAACTTGCTCCAAGAATAAGCTCTTCAGCAAAAGAAAAGTAATATGCCCATCTGTTCCTATGTAAGAACAAAGGACATAATGTTACACCAGAATAGCCACTGCTGAGATTTTTGTGCTGAGCTTATTAACAGCTTGATGCTCCTGATTAAAAGTTCATAAAGAGGAATAGAGACTATTTTCTGGTACTCAGGAGGAAGAAAAGAATTGGTTTCATTCTGCTACCCAGCCAACGTCTTTAAATAGGGAACCATAACCGAGAGACCTTTTACTGTCTCCATCTGCCCACAATGAACATACACTCCCTGTAACACAGCAGTTGACTTTTCTGGTACTTTATAGTGAAGACCATGGCCATTTCCCCCTATTTGCTGGATCCTCAAGTACAAAATCTTGGTTTTGACCTCAGGATTTGCTATTTATATTCTTGTGATCTTAGACAGTACCATTGTTATTCATGCATGATCAGTTAAATGTATACTGGAGAATGTAAAAAATAGTTTTCTTATCTAAATAATGTTTTCACTTATGAAAAGGAACAGGCGAAGTATGCAGAGCAAGAGATTGGTAGACTTAAGCTGTAAATAGAGAAAATTGGAATGGCTTCTCTTATTAAAAAGTTGGTACTTAGAACAAGGGAAAAAATTGGAATATTTAGAAGAGATCTTTTCTCAGCTATGCATACAGACAAAAAACTCTCTAAGCCTAAAAAGAAGAAATTGAAATAAGCTGGATTCCATGAGTTTTATTTCCACCTCTGGTAACTGACTGAACACCTTATGCTTATTTTCTAGGATTAAAAGGACTGTTAAGTAAACAGTAATGAAGAAATCAAGGACAAGAGGCAATCTGATGCTCACAGAAAAAAATAAACAATAAAAATGTACCTGCTGGGATACTGGGGTTGATTTCAGTAGCCCCACTACTCTGTGGCAAAAATCCTATTGACTTGATCAAGGCTAGACTTTCAACCTTGGCCTTTAAAAGGGAAAAATTATTTTAAAGAAATAACATAGGCATTGTGCCAAGTGCACATTAAACACAGATGGGGATGCTCATTTAACTTCTGCTTCAGCTGCAGAAACCAGGCATTTGTGATTCAAAAAGTAAAGGAAATTTGTGATTCTTTGAAGATTAGAGGGAATAGGATTAATTTTTTGGGATCTTGTTGAAAAAAATAATGACAGAAAGAGCATGTAGTGAATGGGACCCAAAATGAGAGTTGGGGATGGTGCTAACTCCTGGAGCACAGACAAAGCAACAAACAGAAAGCTGAGAAACAGTTCTAGAAGAAAGACATTATACTAATACAATGATCAGTTAAAGCATTCTGTGCTCTAAGCAGCAAATTTAAAATTGAATAACAGAAAAAAATAAACCACTGCCAAATTCCTCTAAAGCTAACACTCTGACCCAAACCTGCATGAGACCCACAAAGGTGGGGCACGGACCAAGGTGTTGTCTCTTTGCTCCCAGGGTGCTTGTGCATGTGCCTCCCTCTGGGTTGCCCTGAAAGCCTGTCCTTGGCCTAGTGTAGGTAAGAACCGTCCTTAAAATTCTCCAAATTCTTGACAATGCCTTTTGCCTTAAGCAACAGTCCATTCCTGTAGGAGTACCTGCTAATGGTTGGAAGACAATGAAATATCATTTATGTTACTGAGATGTACATGCTTTGGCTGATATGAAGAAGGACATGAAAGGGCTGGTTTTTCTCCGAATTAATGACAGCTTTCTTTTTTCTTTTATAAGTACTCCAGAACTTAAAGAGGAATATACTCAGTTCTTGGGTAGCGGCTTCCCACAGCTATAATCATCCTCTGAACTGAGATGGTGCTTAGGCACACACCTCCAGCCCACGGAGAGGAAAGCTGGGGGCTCAGGCTGGGTGGGAGCAGCAGCTCACCCTGACAGTCCCCTGGTCCTGCACAGAAGGATCCGGCTGGTGGAGCATGTGGCAGAGCCTGGCATAGCCATAAATTACCTACAGTGTGTACGACTGTGATTAGCTGTTTGACTTCTTGTTAAGCAACACTTACAATATCTGTAGGCACACAGTAAGCAGTTTGGAACTGCTGATTGCTGTCTGATTTATGAGGGGTGGTGGAGAAGGATGAAGAGAGACGTAAGTACCGTTTCACTGCAGTTTGGAAATCGGAAGCAAAACTAAAGTGACAAGGAAACTGGACAGGAATTTAGTTGTCCGCCCACAATACACATATTTGGGACTTGCCTTTTACTTATTTTTTTGTCTTTACATAATTAATGCACTATTTATCTTACTAGTTGCAGCTAAAAAAATGAGAGTATCAATACAGGGAAGAAAAGCTCCCCAGACAGCATTTATTCAATATCACATCCAGATTAAGCAACACCAATACTGATAAGTGTAAATTCAAAACAGAGTTCAGATTCACGAGATTTCCAGACCAAACAAGGTTAACTATTCTTGGAAGAAGTTCAGTTATAGATCTGCATTTTGGACATGTGTCCCTTCATAACTTCCCAACTGTTGGACACTTGCTCATCATTTCTTTCTCAAATGAAATTTCCAGATCAACAAATTTATCCTTCCCTGGGATCAGTCATTTCCTTAGTCTTCCATTTTAGAATGCAACCCTTTTACTGTCTGTTTTATGACACTAGTAACACTCTGTGCTCCAGCTCTCTATTAATCTTCTGAGAATGTTATTTATTCTACAGTACTGGCACAGCCAGAGACTTTCCTCTGCTTTTGATGAGGGCCCCTGGAGACAGCAGACACACCAGTAGCACAGTGCCAAAATAATACTGCAGCACGTTCAGCCTAAATTAGCATAAAATACTAAGATAACATCACTTCTTATTCTTCTGATACTGCTGAGATTAATATAATATAATATATTATGTTATGAAGAGCAGACTGAGATCATAGTTTTACTTTCCTGTAACCCCCTAACCATACTTTCCCAACTGTCTCAGCTTCAGGCCTTCAGCAGAAGTCCTGCTATTCCCCATCTTGGCTTTGCTGCACAGTGCTATGAATCATACTACATAAATTCCACAGACACACAAAACTAAGAATTTGCTTGATTTGTCACTTAATATTTTAGTACTGATCTCACAAGCTGTCTGTTAATTTTATGTTGAACTAGTGAGAATACTACTCTCCTTATAATTTGTGTGCAAGGTTTTTCTAATTACAAAATCTGCCAATTCAATGGGAAAAGAGTGGTTTAGATTAAATTTTGTACCTGAAAACAGAAACACTGCCAGTTTGTCAGCGTTAAGGACTTTTTACAAGAAGACATTTTGAAAAGTTTTTTTTCCAAATATATTGTTGGTGTTTCAAGAATAAGAGTAGATGAAATAATTCAGTGGTGAAAGGGACTTCTTAGTTAAGACTAACAGAAAGGAAGTCTTTAAGTACGGGTGGTATCTATTTAAGAAAAGCTTCTGTTTTCTAGAGTTTGAATAAGCAGAGCTGCATAAACACTGGTCCCATGCAGGCTGTTTTTCTTGATAGGGTACTACACTAATTTTTATAACCCATCCATCTAGAAAACTGTGTGAATGAACATCTTCCATAGCTTAGGGTACAGTTCCATTATATCCCATTAGCTGTCTTTCACAGTGGATTTATTGTGCTGCCTCTAAAGTTATGAATTAATTTTTTTCATTTTCAGAGAATCCCCTTAATTCTACTCTCTAGGCAAAATTTAAAAACCATGTAATTCCTGAAATAAGTCCATGGATACTTTCATGACTAAGCTTGAGGCAATCTGAGCTAGATCCACATCCACTCCAGAGCTCAGACATAAGGCAGGCACACTTACATATTCTATCATATTCTATCACCAATATTCACACACACGTGGCAAAGTCTTATTGATGTTTTTGAGTCCCTATGCATACAAGACTGAAATCCCTCTCAAAGACAAATCACCATAACAATTTCATAAGCAGGGCTCAGTTTTCTTTAAAAATTTAATTAATTACTAAATAATTTGTTATCCACCTTTTCTGCAAGATTCTAATGGTTACGTTACTTACATGTAAAACATATGGATTTATGTTCGGGTGGGAACATCACTCAACACACTAAGGAGGATTAAGACACCTTTTAACCTTCCCAGTGAAGTTTTACAGACAAGCACTTAAGACTACCTTATTAAGAATGGGGCAAAGTGTAATTGAGCACATCACTGTATTTCAGTGCAGCCAAGTGGGTTATGGTCCCAGCCACCAAGACAGTTTCTGTCTTTTACTTTGTGACTGATATAGTGCAGAGGGCTAAAAGTGTAATCTTTTTATATTAATATATTTCAAACATGTCTACCAGTTGTATTGTCACAGCACAGCAGCCTACTCAGGTTGGTGGTGTGCAGGGAAATTCCCTCACCTCCAATTTGCTCTTTAAAATCTTAATTCTTGGTTTTACATCAGCCATGGAGTTTTGACATGATCAATACTGAGTTTTTGATGGTTAACAGTGGGTTTATGTGAAAACTAAAATGCTTTGGTGAACTCAAGACTAACATGGACTTTTCAACTTCTTTTTCCCTTGTTCCTAAGGAGCACAAATCCAGAAAAAAAAGGCACGGGAATAAACACAAAATAATTCCATGTTACAAAAAAAAACCCAAAACCCAAAAGCGCAGTAAAGACAAAACCAAGTTGTTTCCTCAGCACCAGAGCTAAGGATGTCTCCCTTCCCTTTCCCTCCTGTCTAATAAGGTGCAAAGTTCTGCCTGAAGCTTTTCCCTCTGCCATGGAGTCCACAGAGTCGTTTGGGTTCACCACAGCTGAACTTGGGTCACTTTTCTTCAAACAGAGGAGCTAATATAATTTCTCTCCTTTACCCAGCAACTAATTTCTGTGAAACTTCTAGGAATTCAGTATTTCATTTAAGTAGACAGAAGTCTGCAAACTGGCCATTAACTAAAAATTTACTAAAGAAGGACGAACAAATGCATCTACACATCACAGCATTTTCATGAGCTTGTATTCACAGCATGGCCATGTCAGTCTCTTTTGCTATACAAACAAACTCTGGAAAGAAAATGAAATATGAACATGAAAAACTGGATAAATGCCTGCATTAAACAACTTTGAAACATATGAAAATGAGAATGCTCACAGCAGCTAGGGTAGATTAAAAGGTTTTGATGCTGACATACAGAGCACATACAAATTCTACTTCTCTTCTGGTCTTCTTTCAGTTAGCTGAAATACTTATCAAATACCAGTTCACAGAAGTTTCAAGTTCTTTAGGTGAGAGATGTGGAGAAAAAGCCCAAAAGAAAAAGCAATACTCCACCATGTGGCATTGCATGAGAACAGGCAGACTCTTCCACAAGCCAGAATTTTCCAAGTCCTACACTGATTTGACATATAAAGTCATAGTAGAGCAGAGCAGTTTTCTTGGAATCATATTCTGACACATTTGAAAAAAACCCAACACAAAAAACCCTCACCCTACCAAATTCAGACGATTTCATGAGAATATGAATTTGTGAGGAAAAAATCCTTTTGGTTCACTCCCTAAAAATGCAATTCAGGTATCTGGAATGAAATATTTATCTATTTGAAATGACTACCTGCACATTTTAAGTATTTTATGTCATATTCCAAAAAGTAGAGAAGCATTTTTAATGGACTGAAAATACTTAGTGGAGGGATGAGAAATGCCTTTAAAGAGAAAACTTCAAGTTTCCTTTCATTCTCCGGAAAAATTTTGAGAAGTCAAAAACTTCCTTAAACTGAACTTTTTCCCTTTGTACTCTTTATGAAAAAATCCCCAGTTTTTTTCTCCTTTTTTTTGTCCTTCTGTCCTAGTCAGTTTTCCATACATTCACTGAATTTTTTAGACCATTTTCCAAAGTGTGCGCCAGTGAAGAAACAAGTCCAACCATAAATAACTGCAGTAATAATTAAAAAAAAAACCCCAATCAGCAAAATCTGAAGTATTAGAACTGTCTATACTCAAGTTTTCCTGATCACTAGAAATATTATTTACAGAATACTTTTTTGCTCAGAGACAAGGAAAAAAATCACCAAACTAAAAATACAACAGAAAATGAAAAGATATTTTTTTACATTTTGTTACTTTACTCATTATAGAATTAGAAGCATTCAAAAGAAAAATCCTGAAAGAAAGAATCCCTCAGCAAGTTTTCACATACCTTTATGACATGAAGGAGTGCTGCTTGTATCTGTGGTCCCTTGCTGGTGATGCTGAAGTGCCTTGCTGCATTCATCCCCTGAAAATGTTTAAGACCACAACCTACCTCAAGCTCAGTGAGAACTTTCATAGCAGGATATTGCAAAGGTATTCAGTCTGTTAATTTTCCACTTTACATCCAGAGATAGTATTTGGCTAAAAATTCACAATCTTTTTATTCTTCCTTCATGAAACAGAGCACTCTCTTATTGCTCTTATTAGTATTTGAATTCAGCACAGTTTGTCAACATCTTTGAACTATCTTTTAAGTACAATTAAGAAATTTGCCTGTCTCCCAAATACAGTAATTAGTCTTCTAAGACTTGTTCATAAAATGAGGAAAGAGTCTTTGGAAAATTTATTTTGCCTTAGAAAAGACATTTACTGCACTCAATTAATAGGAAAATAAAAAGTTATTTGCAACAGTTTGTCCTCACATTCATTATCATAATATGGCACAACCACAGATTTACAGGATAAATATAAAACAGGAATGAATATGCTGATGCTGGACTCTATTTTGGGATCATTTATGACAACGGTTTTACAAACCAGCCATAGAAGCGAGATAGAAATAACCACTATACAGATGACCCCAGAACTAATCTGTGAGCATCTGCGTATTTAGTAAGTACTTCAGAAATACTACATGGGTAAAAAAATGAATGTGCAAATGCACTTAAATCTGTAACACATGCACACTTTTCTCTACCTCAGAAACCTTACAATTGTCCATACTATCATTCCCTTGGCCCAAGAAAACTAAGAGTTCAAGTTTAACTAATGTCTAGTCAAAATGAAAAGATGAATTTTGAAATTATATCTATGAAACAGGAACTATCCTTTCAGAGAAAACTAGAAAAACATGGGATTTAGTAACAACAGATGTAAAACGTGTCACTTGTGCTAAATTCAGTTTAATGTCAAGAAAATTGTATCAAAAGTAATTATCGGCGCATCCTATACATCACCCAAGCAGATTGTTCCATGTAGCTATTTTCAGTCACGATATATGGAACTTCTTTGAAAGGCAGAGGTTCTGAACTGCATCTCTGGGTAGAATGTAGATACACCAAAGGTGAGGGCAAGCCCCTCTTCACAAATCCACAAGCTAATGTTGACAGGCTCCATGAAAGAACTACAAATACCTACATCATCTGTGAACTTTTCTTTTGTTGTTGAGTTTTTGGGGTTGTGGCTTTTTTCAGCAGGAAGACAAAAAGCTGTCCTTCTAGAGAAGTGCTTAATAAAAACTGTTCATCTTTGAATCCATGTAGAGATAACCAAATCTCTGGAGCAAAAATGAATCTTCAAGCATGTATGCAATAAAATGGCATTCTCCTGAAAGAGGGTCGTACGTCACTGCTCTGCTATCTGAAACAAAATAGGAGCTGATGAAAAATTTAACAGTGCTCCAAGAGAGTCTCATTTCTGATATTGATATTCATGTTTACGGGTGCAGAGAGATTTGCTTTTTCTTTCAGTCCAGCTTTTAAATGTTGGTTTGACTGATCCATACAGAATTTTAATTTATCCATATGCTGACACACTTACTAAAAGGAAATGAAAGCACAGGCTGTGACTTATCACTGCATGCTGTGTCCCAGCCCAGCTCTCCTTGAAAAGATATCTCTGGCTCTAGCCAGCTCCATGAATGACTGGGAGTTATTCCATACAGGTTTTGACAAAACACTTTCAATGAAATCTGGGACCATACTTGCACAGCCTGCATTCCAAGTCTCCGTCAGGAGTTGTGTGTGCTGTGCACAGATGTATTGCAATGAGGTCATGCCCGCTGATTATGGCTTTGCAGACAGAACTATTATTTCTGAATCCAGCCTTCATTGCAACTCAAGTCAAAGCATTTGATAAAGATCTCCTTCTTCAGTGTCCAAACTTCTAGAAGTTTGTCCAAATTTCAGTATTGACACACAGTACTGACAGACCCTTAAACACACAGTTCTCCTCAATTTGTGCAGCACAATGAAATCCTGCTCTTGAATGGGGTATCATATTTTTGGTGTAGCAAGAATATTCTTAGAGAAGTTTCTATACACGAAAGGCACCAGTGAAACAAAATATAAAGAGGAACACAGGGAATAAGGAGCAAGGAAGCTTTGAAGTGCAATAGTTAGTCCTATCTTGCTAACTGTATTCTTGCTAAATATTATATAGTTTCAGAGACCAAAGGTCACAACCCAACCTTCTAGTCATATGAAATACACTAAAATAATCCGTAAAAAGGAACGTATTGATAGAATCTTGTACCAAAATTCTTTCCTCTATTCATAAGGTTTCTTTGCCACGTATTAAAAACTGCTGAGTTTCACTCACCTTCTATACAGAAAGTACATTTCAGCTGTTTATAGGTAGATTTCTTAAATAAGTTCAAGTTGAACTGTGGCTGTAACAGAAATGTTCTGGCAGCAATGATATACTGCACTATAGATAGATCAGTTTAAGAAATGAGAGGAGATATCTATGTATTAAACCTTATGGAGCAGGTGTCCTTGAAGTGGGAAAACCAAAGCTCATTCCTTCTTTGCATAGGACAGTTGGCTTCAAAGGAACTTGAAGTCATGGCCAGGCTGCAATTGCTTCTACTTGCTTAACATCAGGTCAGTTGAGTGGCTTGAAACAAGATTTACAGCTGAATTTAACCAACTCTAACTTAGTTATATGTAGCCATGAAGGACAAAAAAACATGAGCTATGTCTGTAAAAAACTTATTTACTGACAGCGTTGGACAAGTGCAAAGCTTGACTTTCAGATTCTTATCTTTGTTCACATGAATCCAGAAGACAAAATATCTTCTCCTTATAAACAAAGCCTACTGGATACTGAATTCCCTCAGGCTTTAATGAATATACAGAATTTCTGAAAGCTAAATAGAAGAATAGAATCAACACTGTGGTAAGAAAAATATATACCTCATTAGAATGAAACTATTTAAGTTCTTGTATAGCCAATTGTAATAATCCTGAGGGCATCAGAACACATAACCTCTTCACAGCAAAGGTCTGTACTGTCTGAGGGCTATCAAAGGTTGGGATGCTTCCAAAGGCAAACTGTTTACTCAGAGGCAGATTTGACCAAGGCTCATGTTTTCTGAAAGGCAGCTAGCTTACTTAGGCCCTTTCAAAAAAATCCTTTCCCTAAAGCTCATCCACTGGGCTGTTTGGGACGTGTGTTTTAAGCAGCAGCAAAGTGCCAAGTCAAAAGCAAAGAATTTGTTTCTAACAGAAGAAAGGAAAAGACAAAGAGCAAAAGCTAACACTGCAGATCATTGCAAGCTTCAGAGAATACAAGGCAATTGTTTCAAAGAGAGATAAAAATACTTTCTTGTAAGAGTGCTTGCCCTTCTGCCAAAGGCATGCAATACACTGCGAAACATGTCTGTAGAATCAAAATATTTATGCTACAAAGTAGCAGTTCCTATTTTAGAAACTTACAGCTGATTAAGTTGGAACCACATAATACAGACAAAAGCTTATCAACACCATCCATAAGTAAACATTGGCTTTGTTGCAAACTTAATGTTAAAATAGAAAAAAACCCGCAACCCAGCACACATTTTCTTTAGATCAGTTAACTATCAGTACAGTTAGAAGACAAAACACAATTTTACTTTCTAATCTTCTCTTTGCTGTGTGACACAAGTTGTTCTAGAACGCACCCTGAAAAAAACTGTTTGTACAGAAGGGCTGTACAAACAAATATGAAGGCACCTGGCCTCACAGGAAGCTTTACAAATGATTGTTCTCTGTACTCAAAAATCTAGTCTCGTCTCAAAATTCAATAGAACTCTTCATTTGTAGTCCAGGGGAAGGCAGAAAGTTAAATGTTTATAGAGATCAAACTTTGGAAAAAGTTTAAGAAGAAGTGTCAAGTTCAGCTTTTTTGTTAATTTCAAGCATCAGAAAATCTTGCATTTTTAAGGGGAAAAGACAAAGAGAAGTGATTTAAGTCATGATCAGAGTGAAAATTCACTTTTGAAAATCCAAGCTGTCTTGCCATATCTAGCAAACGGTAAAACAGGATTTACAGCAACATCAACAGTGCAGCTGTGAGGCTGCCAATATTGCTTCCAACTGTGTAAAACACATTTTTCTTCATTCCTTTATAAGGAAGTCTTTTCTTCACTTGTGCCCTTCCAAAGACACAAAACCTAGCAAGAATTTAATGTTAACTTGTTACGGTATTTGTATCATTTGGAGCAACAACTTGTTCAGCAATCATTAATTGCCAGATCCTGCATTTATTTTTAATTCCTCTTCTGTTGTAACCGAAGAAAGAAAACCAAAAAATTATACAACCGGGTGTCAGCCACACTTGTGAGCCAAAAATAAACAACCTGCCTCTAAGTAAGGCCCCAAACTGAGATTACTGTAGGCTTTCAGAAAAGACTAATCACATACCAGTTTGCATAACTACAGTAAGCAACTCCCAGTAAGAAAATGGTAAAGCAGCAGAAATGGAAAAAGAGCACTCAAAGTGCTCAAAGCACTTATATTGTCTGTTACTTGACCCATTACTTGCAACTTCACACTTCACTCCTGAATGTCTCCTTTCTTTGCAAGCTGATGAAAAGGTGGGCAGATCAAGACAAACTTTTGGTGCTACAAATTGGTTCTATCAACAGGTGATGCTTGACTCACCAACCGTGGTTCTGCTGGAGATGTGTTTCCCTTCCCTAAAAGGGAACGCGAGGTGCAATGATTATTAAGGAGTAAGATATTTGTGACTCAGTCTTTGGTTCATCTGCAATAGTAACTGCCTCAATCACTCTGTTCATGTTGGCATCAACAAAAAATAACTACACTTGTCATCCTCCTCTGTGGTATGTCCTTCATACCCACCCATCCAATTTCGTCTCTCAAGCCGCCACATAAATATATATATACATTTATATATACATAAAGGGGAAAGTAACACATAATTTCTGACTGTAAATTATGCCCTAACCTTCAGCCTGCCTGTGTGTTTAAACTTTAAGTACATTAGGGTGGGACTCCTGTGTTATTCTCTGCAACAGTGAACACACCAGAATACTGCCGTGAGCTGACCTTGCAGCATGCTGCAACAAACACATTACAAACATCATCTGACTGCTCAGGTTTTGTCACAGTACAGAAGAATGGAGAGATGAACCAGTGTCCACGAAATTGCAGGCAGATCAAGTGTCAGCATCATCACAGGGAGTAACACAACAGGGACAATTCATGTTCATCTCAGGATTGTCCAGAAACTGGCTTCAAGATGAACTACACTGAAAAGCAAGCAAAAGAGGGTATCCTGAGGAGTCTGCTCCCTAACAGCTATTTAAGCTCACTTTCTTGTAAGTCTTCAAAAAGCCTTAACTTGGTTCTTTATGGTGTCGTAACTTAAAAATGCCTACTATGTACTGCCATGCCATCGAGCTTGTAAGATGCTAACTTGGATTTGTCTTGGTAAATTTGGAGCTTTAAAGATGCATAAAAGACACTAATATAGCACAAAGTAACAAGCATTGTCACACCTGAAATTCAGAACGTGTTCGATGGGCATGGATATGTTATCAAAAGCTGTACAAACATCTATTAAAGTGAGCTAATAGCATCAGCATAATTACAAGAGCAAATTGTTTTGTCACCCAGGAATAGAGAGATGAACAGCAGGCTTCCACATCCACGCTGTTTATTTACAAGGCTTTCGAAGAGCTGGCTACGTTCTTCTTGTAATAGATATCTCAGTATCAACGTAACCATGGCCTCCTACCTCGGCTGAAGACAGCCTAGACCACGTCACACCACAGTTCTCCCCTATTGTGAGCTCCTCGCAACAGAAAAGAGCTGCAGCCAAAAGCACTGATACTCCAGTGTTCACATGCATTTCCCAGAACCCCATGGTAATCCTAATGGACCCCCGTAAAATCAAGACACCAGACACCGAGTGACAAAGAAGGAGTCAGAGTAGCAAACACCGTAACTGTGTCCTGGCTAATGCGTGGAACCGGAGAGCAGACAGAGGTGACGCATGTGTTCCTGTCATTCATTCCATGGTTCTTTTGTGCCTTGTTTTCCAGTAAATAGAACAGGCAGATAACGCTTCTATCCCCTTTCTTCTATTACTTCTTTAAAAGATCCTGCCTATCAAGTTGCTGGTGAACACAAACATCATCCAACCTAGTGAAGCAGACTGTTTAGTAAAGAAATATACATATGCATTTTGAAAACAGGGTTTTATTGAAACTTATCAAAAATGTCTGAAAGCTAATTCAGGAAAGGCACTTCAGACTTTAGTCCCTTTTCTTTTTTGCTTTGGGTTTTTCTGACAGCTGAGATAATTCACTTTCATCAACTTCATCACACTGCTTTCTTTTCTTTTTCTTTGACTTTTTATGGTCACTTTGGTAACCACTGGAGTCACTAGTAGGCAATACATGTTCCTGTTCTCCTTGCTTGTCCTTTTTCTTTTTCTTTTTCTTCTTCTTGTTTGTATCATCACATAATCCATTCAAGGCATCAACACTTTGCTCTTCTTCATTCTCCCTCCCAAGGTGCTCTGTCTCATTTAGAGGCTCTTCTGTGACATTATCTTCCCCACAGTTATTCAAGCCATTTTCCTGGTGGTCGAGCTTCTGAATTTCATCCCCATTTGTACTTTCAGTGACTGTGTCAGATTTTTTGGGCCGCATGCTGTAAAGAAACATATAAAATAAACTGAATTGGAAACATATTAGGGTACCTCATAGAGCAAAATGTCAAATATTGTTAAAACACAGTATTTACATCAAATAGATAAACATTTGCTAAAAACAACAACAAATGGAGAACATGATATTCCATGTTACAGAGAATCATAAAGCCAGTTTAATACTTTCAGGATAATTTCTATTACCTTACTAGCTTCCTTCTTACCACATAATAAATATAGTCTTTTGAATCTTCACCTAAATTTCTTAAGTGCCATACAGACCATTTAGTATTTCCTCTTTTCTTGTGCTCCTTCATCCCCTAATTCATAATTACACATTGTGTAGCAAAGCTTTTTGGAGTTTTTTAAGACATTCACAAACACACTCAGCCAGTGGCCTATTCAGTCATACATAAGGCACACTCCTGATTTTACCAAGCAATTGCTCTACTGTAATTACTGTAATTAATTGCTCTACTGTAATTACAAAGACACAGATGTTGCCAGAAAAGTTAAGAAAAGATGTAAAAAAACCCACACACACATAAAAAAACCCCGAAAACCAAAAAAACACCCCCAAAAGTTACCTTGCACTCAAGAGCACCCAAGAAAATGTCCAGGAAGAGAAACATGGAAAGAATGCAGTTAAAAACCATGGAGGTTTTTATGTCCCCAGAGGCACTGAGGACCAAACTGTGACATTTCATTGTAAATTCACTGAAACGATCCAGAGCATCCTTCCAGATTAAAAAAAGAAAAACCAA
The DNA here is from genome assembly GCA_013400975.1 of Atrichornis clamosus. NCBI lineage: Eukaryota > Metazoa > Chordata > Aves > Passeriformes > Menuridae > Atrichornis > Atrichornis clamosus. Next base: position 2,346 of record WBMZ01002551.1, on the reverse strand, counting down.
GCAAAAAATGCTATGAATTTGTCAGTAGTAGTCATACTATACATTTAATTAAATACAAAACCATGCTGGCAGAAAAACACTGCTCAGCAAACCAATGTTTAAGAAAAAAAAAGTGAACGAGTGCTTCTACAGACAAGATTTCTCGCAAGCTGCCCTAAATACTTACAAATGCCTAAGGAAGAAGGTGACAATTTTCTCATTTCATCTTTGAGAGTCTTATGTTTCAGTAAGTAATTAAGTCATCCATATCTAACTATTTGTGATTATGCTCACGTTTGTGTGTAAATATCTATGTAAACATTGTGTTCAGGAACTGGACAGCTTTCACTTGAAAAGTCTATGCGCAAAGCTACTCCAAGACATCTGGAGGAGTTATTTTGAGCATGTATTATTTATGCACTCAACAGTTCAGAGGTCAATACACTCAGATTTTTAAAGCTAAAAAAAAGACCTAGTTTTATTTTTTCCAGAAAAAATGTCTATGCAAGTCCCTAACAGTGGAAAGTTTCATTTAAGATGACACAAGTTATGTATACATATGGATTTGTGTAAAAATGAGAAAGTTTAAAGATTAAGATAAAATGAAAATAACTTACTTTGTAACAAATGTATTAAACCAGTTAAAAATATTCTCTATCAGGGCACCATACCTGCTTTTAGTGAGTCCTCCTCGAATGAAGAACACCCCTGCTGTATCAGAATCCAAGTGCAACACTTGAAATTTCAGTTCATCTCCTATTTTTAACCCCAGCTCTTGCCACTGTGCAACAGACATTTGTTCAGGTTTAGGGATAGATGCATTGAAGCATCCATGTATCAGGCAGCCAATATGGCTAGGGGCCACTTTATTAATTACACCCTAAAGAAGAAAAAGAATGTCATGTGAATCTATAGCCAAGATCAGCCCTTTAAATGTACACAATATATACTTAGTTTCCTATATGGACATTTTTCAGTAAGAGTTTATGAAGTCAGTTTATCTAGTTAACTCTTCTTCACTAAAATCAAAGTTATTCCTGTATACTCTTCATACAATTCCTCTGAAAATAGAACTGAACTGCAGAAGAAATCAAAACATGGGATTTAGCTACATGGGAATAGAGCAGGCAACTCCCTCCTCACACTATAGTGATCAACTTTGCTTTGAAGCCATTTCAAGTTTGATTTACTTGCCTAAAACAGCCTTCAAGCCGGCACAGCACCACTTAGCAGCTGAAGATAGGGAAGACACATAAAAAGCTTTTAAGTCCTCCATCCAGTGTGTTTCTGACACATCTGCATGTGAACAATATTCATCTTCATTTTGCCTAAGAATGAGTGACACACTGAAAATGTTTATGTTCTCTTCCTAGGAAAAGGGCACGTTCATTCTGCAACACAATTATAAAACACAAGCTGCGCTGCAAAAGGTATGGCACAACAACTAATGTAAGCCAGCTCCCAACACACCGTACCCACAAGTGCTGAGCAAGGGTATTAACACGCTTAAAGCTGTGCTGTGAGCCATACACCTCCTTACTGAAAAGCAGGCTTCAACTTGAAGTACTGCTCTTGTACATGAAGGAACTAATCTGATGAGAACACCCTAAACATTCCTGTCACTATAACAAAAGCACCCATTTGAGAATTATCTGTTCTTCAGAAAGAAGCATCGATATGATGTACCCAATTACGATACAGATTAAATATGTCATCTTTATGATACAATGTTTTAGTGATCTATAATTATACAGAAATTTAACCAATCTAGGGACAGAACAAATAGAGTACAATAAAAACTACTAGTACAAACTGCTAATAAATTGCTATGAACTACTCACACACGAATAAACTAATATGAACTAAAATCTATCTCCACCTAAGTCCCAGATTACTTGGTGTAGGAAATAAGCCTAGCTTGGACCACTTAATCAAAAAACCCACCCCATGAGACGCCAAGGCGTTTACATACCACCAGCTTCTTCCCTTTCTTGGGGCTGAAGATGACGAAGTCCGCCTCGATGTTCAGATGGATGAATCCTTGGTCGTCGTAGATGTCGCCGAGCTCTCCCACCACTTTGATGTTGTCGTAAGCCACCGGCACGCCCTGAAGGCTGGAAGGAAAAGGAGGAGGAGGGGGGCACCGTTAGCTGCCAGGCCGGAGAAAGCCCCCCCGAGCCGCGCCCCGCGCCCGCACCTCTCCGAGTAGCGCAGGAGCTCGGCGTCCAGCTGGGCGCGGATGCCGGAGCGCTTGCGGCCCAGGAAGCGCGGCGGCAGCGCCACGTGCCTGCGGTGCGGGGCCGCCACCAGGCACGAGTAGCGGCGCCCCACGAGCGCCCGCGCCGCGGCGAAGGCCGGGGCGGCGGC
>WBMZ01002550.1:0-41700 GCA_013400975.1 Atrichornis clamosus | reverse complement strand
ATCCCCACAACCCAGGACACTTGCCATCTTTGCTGCTCCCTTAAGCACTTGCCAGTCTATTGAAGTCAAACTCCTTAAAATCTGAATAGTTTTTTTCATAGTACTTACTGTTTGAAAGTACTTTTTTTCCTCTGCTTAACGCCCAACAAATTCTTTCTACCATTTTTTCTTTAACTTACTTTCTTCTAACCCATCCCTCTCTTTCCTTCAACCCTCTCTAGTCTGCCTCTTCAAAAACCTCTTGATTAGGGATATATCCCCTGAAATTTTCTAACCAAAAGCTCAGTCAGACAACAATAGCACTCAGAAATTGTCTATTGTGTGTATCTGAGAGCAAGTTCTCCCTTCTCACAGCCCAACAGCTGCTTTGCAGAGTGACATTACTTAAACTTGAAAACAGTGGCAGCACAGCAAAGATTTCTAAATACACTGAGAAACGTTTTGAGATTTAACTGAGTAGACATGGTGTCTCAAGGGGTCCAGTGCTGTTCAGCACCAGTACACCATGACCTTCCTGGAGGGAGAGTGTCCCGCAGAGAACAGCTCTTCCAGGGGTGCTGGCAGATCCCCCTGGGCGACAGGCGATTCCAGCAAGTGTAGCAACTTCTCAGCTACAAGTGATTTCAGCTCTTTGCAATTTCAGCTCTTTGCGAATTCAGCTCCTTGTGAAATCGCCCAAGGCAAACATGGGGACAGAGAGACAGGAGCCTCGCATGGCAGTTCCGCAGAGGTCGCCTTTATTGTCCGAGCACCCTGCGAAGGGGAGGCCAGGTAGCAAAGCCCCCTGCCTTTCAGGAGAAGCCGGGCTTTTTTATGGGAAAGGTAGGGGGTGGGTAGAAACCAGTTGGCCAGCAGGGTACAGGCTATTACCATGAAGAAACAAGGCGTGTTGGGATCTCACCCTGACCCAGAGGAAGGTAGCTTATCTCTGGCTTCTCCAGGGGACTGCAAAAGGCTCCTACTTTGAGGGCTCCCAACCCTCCACAACATGGTGGTATAAATATTGGCACCTGGTTGAGCAGACTGCTAGTGTTATGTGGATTGTGATTCCTCTTCCCATTTCATTATCTCTGCTCTCCAAAGCTGAGAAGCCCCACTAAAAAGAACAAAACTTTATCCAGGTGCACAAACCCAGCACCTACCATTCCTGAAAGAGTTACAGGATTTTGAATAACTAGCAACCCTATCAGGTCTTTCCTCCTCACACTTCACCCCCAAAATAAAAAATGCTAAAGACTACTTTTCCTTCTTTATAAGAGGTATGCAAAACACAGTCTCAGGTGTACCACTACAGAGACATAACAGCAGGACAGGATGAAAGATGCAATGGACATCTGGCCCCACTCATGTTAAGTACCCAGCACAAGGCTGCTGGTATACACATCAATTCTCTGTGCATTTTAGTGTGATAGTATTACAGTTTAGATGGAATAAGATGTGATCACCTGTCGGAACCAGGCCAGCCAGAGAGAAGGGTTTAGATTAGCAGCAATTTTCCTAAAACTGCATTAGGACACACTGCTTAGTTCCCATCCTTAGATGGACACAACCACAAAAGGGAATATAAGCAGCTGCAAGACACACTAGTGAGAATTTGGAAAGCCCTTGATGGGGCCAGGTCAGCCCAGGGCAGGGACTCCCTGCCCACAGGCAGGGTCTGCATCAGCCCTCTCCTCCGCTCTACCCTAAAGATCTTGACAGCCACATTCAACTCTGAGAGCACAGAGGTAGGATTAATATTTTACTGTCTCATGTGGAGAAAAAAATCTAGCCTGGCTTATAAATACATTATTGAAAAAACATGTTCTTTATGCTAGCAGAAAAAGAGCCAATGTTTGGAGCAATCAAATTGAAAGGCCTGTCCTGACACAACCTGAGCTCTGAGACCCATAACACCGCTCCAGCTGCCTAGTGGAACTATGACCATGGTTTCTGGCATGATTTCAAACCAGCCCAGACACTTAGCAGAAAGCCAGCATTTGTTGGACCCAATGATCCGAAGGGTGTTTTCTATCCTAAATGATTCTATGATTCTATGGCTTGGGAAGAGTGTAGAATGGAACAGCAAGTTGCTCTCACCATTGCTGATCATTCATAGGAGGAGGAAATGCTGTCATATTTCAGTTTGTTTGGCATACTCTGACCATCTCTGGCATATATTGAGAGAGAGAGAGTAACATAAAAAAGGAATTGTCAACGGAATCAAACAGATAAAATCAAACAGAGGAGGGACTGTAATGCAAGAGAAAAAACTCATGTGTCTCAAGTACCTTCAAAATAATAGTTAAAGAAGTGTGATGGCCACTAAAACCAGTAGCATATTATATAATCTTTTGTTAAAAAAATATGAAAACAAGAACCACTAAACAAAAATATTGTACCACTTTGGCAAATTCTTTGCTCTTAATGAGTAGATGGATAAACTCTCTCGCATGGTCCCTAGCCAACAGTAGAGTCCTCGCAGCTCTTACCAGCAGATGATAAGAAACAGCAGGGATATGGGCAATGGGAGAACAGTTTGACAAAGACAGTACTGACACAAGGCAGAGTACTATTTCAATTTTTAATTCTATCTGTCTTGCAGGACTCACAACTAAAAACAATGAAGAAAAATACAGCTCACATGTTGGTAGCACCATCAAGGGAAACATCAGAAAAAATTACAAAGACTGGTCAGTCAAGGTTATAGGTTCTCCAGAAACAGAAAACGGTGCAACCGAGAGATGCCTGGCTTAGCTGAACAGCCAAATATAGCATTACTACATCCCCTAGAGCTTGCAAAGTAAAAAACACATAGAGTCATAGAATGATTCAAGGTGGAAAAGACCTCGGTATGTCATTTAATCAAAGCAGAGACAACATTTTGCCTTGCAACACCAAATGACCATATTCACTATGACAAATGTTTGTCATATTCAATATGGTAGTCATATTATAAATTAATCATATCTGCTGACATGAACAGAAAAGAAAAAACACAGTGTTTAGATCAGCCACCTACTTTCTGACTGAAGACTATAAAACTACCTGCTTTGTGAAAGCCAGGTTCTGGTTCTCCAAATCAGTGTTCCAAAGTTGTGTCCATACTCATCACAGGCAAAATCATTGTTTGGATAAACAGAACTTTCCACTCAGACATCACACATCAGCCTAAGGCCAAGGTATTTCATTTACAAAACTATCCTTGATTTCCATCTTGGTACATTGGTGCCAGATGCTGCTGACACAAGAGCAGCATTCAGCCTGCCCTCATTTGTAGCTGGGTCCTGGCCTTCTGCAGAAATGTATCAAAAGCAAGAAACAAAACCAAAACACTTTTTCCTTCTACCATTATGTATGCTATACTCCTTGCCCTGGAATTTCTTTCAAAAAAGGACCTTTACCAATTCATTTATACTGTTTTGCAATCAAAGGATCTTATTTTCATGTTCATAAAAATAATGTATAAGACGCTTGAGAGTTATGCAATATAGATATCCTGTAGTCTGAGACAAATTTCTCATCTCAGTAGCCTCATTTTACTTCAATGTCAATATACTTTAGATTCATATCACACTTGCCAAATTATGTTACTCTTTTAAAAATCTAAAAGTAAGTAATCACACTAAGAAAATCCATAACATAAAATAAGTGTGACTAAAATCTCTAAAACCTTATCTTGTAGAAGTATGTTTCTAATCAATATACATTTATATAAGACTTTACTAATCCTCAGTGTTGACATTCCTAAAACAGAGGTGACCAATCAAAAAATAAAACCTTACAAAGTACTTATTATGGTTTGCATTAGCAGGGAAAGAAGTTTCAGTGGGACAGGGGCTATGTTATTATGTGAACTGAATCATTCAATTGATTTTGAATAATATAGAAATTAACTTTGGTTGCGTGGTGCAATGTCCTTTGATAAACGTTCAAACCAATGATGAGTAGGATTAACATTTAAGAAAAACCCTTACCAACAACTTCAACTGTATCTAATGGTCCAGTCCACATAGATAAGATCAAACATCTATGAGTGTTCTCTAAAACAGCCTGCAAATTAAAACATATTCACTTTCTCTTAGCCCTTAATTATTTTCATCTAGTCCCATCACTCAAGATCCAAGGACAAGGAGCAATGAACACACCTTTCGTTTGGTTTTGTTTTAAGGTCTCATCCTGCAAGAGACAGTAACTGGAACTGAGGCCAATTAATCTCTGGAGGATCCTGTCAAAAAATACCAGACTTACTGTCTTTTTCTATATAGTTAGTATAACTGTCATTCAAAAATGTGTTACTTATAGTTTACGTTTTCCCAAATGGGATATGCCCATCATTTTTATCATGGTAAAAGAAATGGTAGCTGCTTTAGGGAACTTTCCTGCTGGAAGGCACACAGGCTAATGTATGTGTTCTTAGTTTAGTGTGCATACATGGAAAGCAAGAAGAAACCTTTAGGAGAAGGTTTGCACAGGGATTCACTTAAAAATTCTGAGTGGGGCAGTGCACTTGAAATAATACATGCAAAGATGAAAATAAATTGTTTAATTTACTGAACACTTTTTGGCGCAGGGAAAAGCAGTTAAATTTGAAATTGAGGCAATGCCTTTCGTAAAGAGTTGCCATTGGATCTAGGCTGCAGCATAATGTCTCAGGGAGATACAGTGGGAATTAGCAGGAGGAAGAGCTGCAGTCAAGTGTAGTTGAATGTCCCAGGGAATGTATACACAGCCTTACCCAAGCATGCAGTTAAGTCCCTCTGTCTCTCTAAAATGAAGACAGGTACTTATGTGACAAGGAGAAGTTAAGAGGAGATCTCATTGGAAATGGCACTGAAGTACCTATGGAGAGGTGCATAACTGCAGCTGGTGTTACTGCTGCAGCTGCTGTGATAAAAGTAGGGAATGGGGAGCAGATTTATGTACATTTCTGTTGCATAAATCGTGATATTTCCTTTTGGGTAACCAGCTCCAGAACTGGTTGGCTCAGAAATGTGCCTGCATGGTGATCTCAGCACAGCTCACTCATAAATTGGAGGTTGGTGGAGGGTTGTAAAAGCAAAGTCCCACAGAGTGACAGAGTGGCAGCACTACAGCCCCGTCTGGATGCTTGTCAAGCCAAGCCACATTGGCACAGAGATGCAGGAGCCATGTCCAGGCTGGCTGGGCTGGCTGGGCTCTGCTGGGCAGGTCTCACAATCCTTCACAGACGTGGAGAGAAAACCCGGTGTGTGACATGAGACAGGACCTCTTCTGCAAGCACAAAAATTCAACCCAATAGGAAAAAATATATACAAATGTATTTAAACAGTGGAAATTATCTTACTTGTACCTTTTTTTTTTTTTTTTTGAGACAGAGAGAGAGAAAGTATTTAAAGAGAGTATGGTTTTTAACTGGTGATAATAGCTCCCTGCTGATAAAAGCTATCTGTGGCATACTGAGCAGATGGCAAAAAGCAACAACAATCTGTTTCTCCTTATGTGTCCACCATAGCAGGTTAGAAAGCTGGAGCTTCTTGTACAGGTGAAATTTAAATACATCTTTCTTCTTCGTCCTTTTCTCCTCCTTCGTCTTCACAGCACACTGCACAATGAATTCCCTCCCTCTATTGAGTTATACATTATTTTCAACCACAAACAAATGATATTACAAGCTGAAGGAAGAACATAAAAATGAAGCCAAGCTATTATAAAAGAAAGAAAGGGGTTGAGAGAGGAAATTGTATGTACAGTGATTTAGCCTGCTGTTTCTCAACTTGGAGGTAGAGGAAGAACATAATGTACAATTTATTCCATAAATTGTCTTCCTTCTTCTCACACTACAATTGTTCATAGACACTCCAGTAATTACGAATACACTGTGTACACACATTGCAATCCACAAACTGACTGAGATTCAGTCATCCCAGATTGCTGCAAAAAGTCCAGTGTGTGATCAGCCACGCCAGAATCTCTCTAGCAAGAATTCCTGAACTATGTCTGGTTTGTTTACAATGCAGCAAGAAGTCCTTCAACAAATCTCCCTCACAAGTGCACATACACTGTCTAGAAAATCAAATGAATGGAACAAAGTATGAGAAACCATTGAAAACTGGAAACATCACTCTTGTTCAGCTGTCAGAAAAAAACAACATGAGAACAACACTATGTAAGACTCCTTGGACTCCTTTAAGGCTGAGTTCCTTCAACCTATAGAAAACCCAGTGAATAAAAACCCGAGTTTGGACAGAGAAAAACTGCTGTAAACCAAGTGCCATTCCTCCCTTTCCAGTGAATGATCTCACTTTTATCAGCAAAAAAGAAGCCTGTTCACTTCACAAGCTCTGATTCATTTCCAGAGCAAAAGAGGGAGCTTTTTTTGGCCTGCTTTCTAACACCTTACAACTCCTATCTGCTGAAAAGGTACGAAAAAGCATCCCTAAGTATTTGAAATATGTCCTGATAGTTATCTAAAAACAGTTATGTGTATAGCATGTAACTGTGGTCTTTATAAAATGATTCAGAGGAACAACATCTCTTAAAGGCACAGCAACTTTCTCAGCTGCCCTAGATTTTACCAGAGAATTATTGTACATCCCAGGGTTTGCAAGTTAGTACACACAGACTGGAAAACAGAAAAGCATTAAGAAAGAGCACAAGAAAGGAAATAGTTCAAATGCTAGTTTGTGTCTCAAAAAACTTCCTTGGGACCTTCCTGCGCCATGGTAGCTGCAGTGGCAGCTTCCACCACCGCCACAGAGAAGGGGTCAGAATGCCTACATTGTCCCATCAGCAGAATCATGTCTGCTCATCTACACTTCTCTCTGGCTTGCAGAAATCGGGGTGCATGACAATGGCTCAGTGAGGCAGGCAGAACTGCTGCTGGTAGCAACCTGCTTCCCCAATCCCTAGAGCCAGGTCCCACTTGGGTTACACACAATATCTAGTGATATGACTTAAACTGAAAAGAATATGAAGTGTGTAACCATATTTTTACTGCAACCTTAGGTATGAAAAGGTCTTTTTGCAGTTGAGTGATAGTAACACTCTAATAACAAACTGTAAAAGTGTTTCAGTGAACTGTGACCTATGGAAACAACCCAGTGTTGCCAGTGTAACTATATCTGGTAATGGTGACATACAAAATGAGATTCATCTACCAGCAATTTAGACGCCTAAAGCATTACTCATGCCTGACCACTTTCACTTATTTTCCTCTGTTGATGGTTAAAGGAGTGCAGAGTGACCTGCTGAGATATGGTCATGCATATGTGCATATGTACAGATCCCCAGACAAATGTTGCCCATTTGATGCTGATGATGCAGCAGCAGTCAACATGAACATAATTTTCCTGATCTAATGTTATGTGCTAAGCAATCCACATGAAAAAACATGCAGGCAGTGAGTAAGCACAGCTAATACTTTTCTCAGAGGTACTATCATTTTCCAATAAAGACAGGACTGATCTGACAACAGTGAAGGCAGTGCAGTGCGTTATGAGGGGATGGGAGTGCTATCCTTTCGCAGACACAATTCTCAACAAAGGTGATTATTACCTTAGAAATTATATATGTTAAAGCTTGTCCATGACAGGTAACTTGCACAAAACACTGTTCTGTCTGCAATGGAAGTTTTAATGGCTACGTTGTATTCATTAGCAAGGGAGGAAAAAAAATTACACAATTCCTCTTTGGTACATAGAAAGTAAAAGTGAGTGATGGCACATATGTTTTCTTTTCAGTTTCAGATAGTTGAGTCATTTCTGGCTTTTTAATGCATTTATCTGCTGTCTGGTTTTAGAACCTTTGTGGGGAACAAAAAGGATAAGGAGATCAACTCGTAGTAAGAAAAATCCACCTACCTGCATTATTAGGGGCTGACAGTGGAATGGAAAGGAAGGAGTCACATTTGGCAAATTTAAATATCTTTTAAAAATTAAGTTACCTAGTTTCTAAAGACCGGATTTTTAAAGAATTGCAAAAATCTGCTATCATGTAGTGATTCTGCCTCAGTGGATGGGGTGAAATTGTACCTGCCACTTGCTCCTTAAATTCAAAGAAGATTCCTTAAGCAAAATCTCGCTAATGTGCATTTTGAAAGGTAACTTGAGAGATATTGACATTGCCCATCTTCCCACTTAATGCACTCGGAAGAGTCTGGTTTACAGAGAACATCATTGGTCACTTTCTGCACCCTCACTCAGGGAGGTGAATGCAAAATATCAGCAAGAACATTTGAAAAATATCCTGTCCCCTAACTACAATTGGTGAACAAGGAGAGATGTGGTTTGAGCAGGAAAAATATCCACATGCTCACTATATTATTGATGTGGATAAGCACAGATTGGCATGCTGAAAATCATGTGCACAACGTGGAAAAAAACCATCACCACATCTCATTCTTTGCAGCTCATTAATCTGAAAACAAAAATAATGTTTATGTAAGTCAAAATGAAAATAAAATTCTGCACACAGAAAGGAAGGGGATGGAAAAAGATTAAAAAACTTTATTCAGAACATCATTGTTCATTGAACTCTCAATTTTTCAAGAACAAACCGTGAACTGAAGGCATACGGGCGAGTTTAAGTTGTGTTATTTATTAATCCAAATGGTCCTGAGCATGATTTTTTATAAATTTCACAAATCTCCCAGTAAAATGTTTTGCACCCCAAATGAATTATCTTTTTTAATGATTTATCTTTATCATTACTGCAAGCCTGACCTAGTCTACTTATCTACTTTGAAGCTTCCTTAGGACTAATCAGCTGTCTCATTTCACTGTCTCAAAAGCCCTTGTTTTGTCTTCCTTTCAGGTTTTTCTAAATGACTAGAAAGGGCACAAAAGCCAGGAAGACAGATAAGACTTTAGAAGGCTCTAAAAACACTGAAAGTCATTAAATCTTTTAATCAACACACTACATGCACAAGCGGAAAATTACTTTTGATAATATTGTGGTAATTTTCCCAGAAAATGTAAGAATTAAAAGTGGAAGATACATATTCATATTAATAAATATAGTATTTCTAATTAATATCTTCTCCAATAATATTTACTCATGAACCAGCCCCTGTAGGACTGACCTGCTGACCACCACGTGCAATGTGACTACACCTACCACAGGGCTAAGCCCACACTTTGGATGTAGATAAAAGCATGGACAGGGCCTATTTAGCTCATTGGACAACTCATTTATTCAAAATTGAAGACCACATTTGAATCACAGACACATTTATGAGTCATGTCTAAGAGCCTGTTTTTTTGGATCAAGATCATCAACTTGTACACGGAGCGCTCCTTAGAAAATTTGCAGTTTAACAGCCACATTGATAAGCATACTTCCTGCTGGATGAGACAAAACAGACTTTTCATCTAAATCATTACACAGTTAGCCAGAGACCTTTCACAATCTCTATGGCTTAGAAAAATGAAGCACTGTTTGATTTTCTGAAGAAGTGCTCAATGTAAAAGCTAGCTGTCTCAGCCTATAAAAAGGAATTATTTCTCCAACTTACATGGCTTTCTTGAGATTATTTTTTTCCATTAAGCAGGATCAAAGTTCTTGTCACAGCAAAGTTTTCCAAAGGCAAACTATTCCACATAAAATCTTTGCTGGCAAGGAGAACACTAGTTCCCAATACAGTTTTAAATTATTTCACTCTAGTTGAGACACAAAACAGGGTCTCACCTAACAGTAATACCACTGAGGAGACTGTAGCAGCTGTTGCCCACTCCAAGGACTTATAGAACCAGAAAACAAGAATATTGTATCATTTTTCACTTTACATTTTTTTTTTTTTACACACATAGGTTTCTTAAATCCTTCATTATATTTTTGTATTTTTAGAGCTTGATTACCAAAACAACTATTAATCATCTATAGATTGTAATGTCTTATTTTACCCCTAAAATCACTACTGTTCAGCTTATGGGAACATGAATTAAAATGTGCAGGAGTGCTTCATTCAGGTGCTCTCTAATATTTTAAACAGAAAGAAAAGGGGAAATTGAGAACTTTAACACAATCGTCATGATGAACATGGTACATGGTCTTCAATTACAAAGCAGGGTTTGTTAACTGACTTCAGGTGGCTGCTGAGCACACAATGTTAAATATTTTACTAAGATACTAGGTTTGCCCCAAAACTAGAGGCATAGTCTTCAGAACTGCCTCAAAGTCATAAAAGCACAGATTCCTCTAAACAGAAAGAGAAATTAACTAAAAAGCAATATGACATATTTCTATACCTACGGAAAAGGGAAAGCACCTGAAAATTAGGTCTATGATATGTAATTGTATTTCACATTCACTTTTCCTCTCAATTCATGTTCCTGTCTTCAGAAATCATTAAAAAAAACACACAAAATCTGGAGCTGACACCTTACCTCATCCATCGATTTCTGCTCTCAAAGCAGTGAATTCTTTCCCTTTCCATCCCAACTTGTCTCAGGAATCTAGTGCCGGTGTGCGGGTGTTCAAGCAGAATCATTACCACTTGTTTAGCCCTTTAAAATAACTTCTCTGGAGTATAAACAAAACAAACAAACAAACAATAAAAAAGGGTAATCGTTTTCATTGCCACTGTGTGCTGCAGCAGTTTCTTCTTTAACAGAGCCCATGCTGAGTGGCTGTGCCTCAAGCTTGGGTGGATGGGTTCCTGTTCATAATTTCATCCTGTGAGTTGGATTAAATTACTGACAACAGTTAGAAGGAATTTTTGACCACTATAATGACAGAAAAGACAAGCTCAAGAGGATTTATTTTGTCTTTTCCTTTTCAGGACCTATTAAGTATGAAAACTTCTTCTGGAATAATAATTGCTCAGCATTAGTTTGCAAATTTTGCAACAAATGTGAACTACTCTACCAAAAGGTTGTAACTGATGAAGCTACTTCTTTTCCTGCTGCAAGGGAATATTACAAAAACAGTCAGAAAAAAACCCAAATCCTGCTAAACTCAATCCAAATTTCAAACATTTATTAAACTGCACAAAGCTGTAGTCTCCGAACCACACAAAGGCTTGCATGCCTGTAGCATGCTCGCAGCTTATTGCCTCCCAGTAGTCCCTACAACTGCAGTGGAACTATCTGTAATCTCACAATAGAATAGGTAGGCAAGTGCTCTGCTGGACTTGGATGAAAGTACTCCTCACATCAGAAAACAGGCCCGTAAGCTCATGCCAACTGCATTACATGCTTGAAGGTCTAAAGAGCCCTCAAAGCACTGAAAAGAAATGTCAAGTGTACCAGGGTCAACTCAGGGTTTGAAGACCAAACCAAGCATAATTTAATTTCTTTTTCTCAAGCTTTCTCTGGAGCAAATTCAACCAAAGCCCACTCAGGATATTTGATGCAGCAGAGAAATGCAACATTAAGAATTAATCTAACATTTCATTCAAGTTAGTTGGAGAATCTATTTACACCTGCTCTGTGATATAAACAACTACCTTTAAGCTCTCTTCCACATATGAGGTCAAAAAATCCTTGTGAGAGATGAGTGGCCTCTAGCCACCATTCCTCCATCCATTTAGGGAGAACAACCACCTTTGTGCACCATTGTAGTTTAAACAAGGGCACTTTTCAAATCACTGACAACTTAACACTTGATCAAGACTCCAAAAGAAAAAAAAAAAAGCCCTCAAACCAAACTCAGGGTTCAGGTATTTTTCTGGGAACTAGCCGCAAATAAAAGTTTTTAGAGTGGGCTGAAACACAATTGTATGCATCTGTGTGCAGCCAAGAGAAACAGAGGAAAGCCAACGAAGCATGGAAGAACTGAAATTAATCCAACAGCATGAGCAGACAGTCCGGACAAGCAGAAGCCTGGCTGAACACAGAGAGCTGCAGAGAGCTGAGTCGCATGAAGAGAAACATCCCTGTGCATCTGCATCACCTGAGGGCCACGAGGACTTGCACAGTGCCAAGGAGAAACTCCTCCCCGTGTCTCAGGCTGGAAAGGTGAATGGGCCTTCATCAAAACGGAGCTTTCTAGAGCAGCTAATTAGCAACTTTTGCACAAGTTCTATTTAAACTGTTGTCTCTGCGAACATGGGGTCTTCCCTACAGGAGAAAGGTGGCCCAACATGTTCCTATTCTCGTGTGTGGCATTTCAGCCGTGAGAAACTGCCTTGTCCCCAGCAGCAAGCAGGGAGCTGCTGTCAGAAGGGATCTTCACTGCTGACTATAGCTGTTATTAACACCCTGACAAGCAGTTCATCGAGTCCAGAGGAGCATGATCACGCATTCTTATATGCAGACCACAAAAAAATCCCTTATTCCCATCCAGAAGCAGGGATTTTACAAATCTACCTCATGAAAATAAGCCAAATTTTACTGTGACCATTGCTTCCCTTTTGATTGTTGGGATTAAAAGTGAGCATGCCAACTACAAATAATGCCATCCTTTAATAAGAATTATTTTTTTTAATTCAGTATTCAACCTTACACTGTCACACACATCTGAAGCCCTTGAGAAGAGCAGGAGGGAAAGAAGCACTATTGCCTAAGGGATGGGAACAGTTTTTACAAGTTGTGACTCTTTTAAGAAGTTACATCCTGTCAAACTGCTGCCAAGGAAAACAAGTAAAGGAGGGAGAAGCAATGCTAAAAGCCACAGATGACATATAGCTACCTGGCGAGCCAAGCTGACAAGAAGCCTCATGAAAAATTATTACCTCATGTGATCACTTGGCTTACTTTGTGACAGTTTCCTGAAGAAAAGACAGTAGAAAAAAAAAAGTAGGGCTTACAAGAACTAAAATTTTCTGCATTTATAGGCAGTGGGCACCCTGTTGTTACAGTGAGCAGGAGCTAGGTAGATTTAAAGAGCAGTCACAAACAGATTAAAACTACACAGACTTCCTTTCTGTCAAAAGTATCAGGCAAAAAATTATTTTCACGTTAACAGGCACTTAACAAAATAAAACAGGTCCATCGAGACAGCCACGAAAAATTACTCAGTACTTAATGTCTTTCATGGGGATTTTTTCAGTGAATTATTTCACAAATTGATCCTCTGTTTCAAAGGTTTATCCAAATATCAGTCTTTGAATAGCTCAGAGGAGGAGTTTTTTACTGAGGGGAACTGTGAGTAGTTTCCTCAGATACAACTGTGTTTGACGTAACAATCCCTGAGTGTCAAAGAGCAGCAAATGGCAAAATTTTTGACAAAAGACATGGTGCATCAAGCTGCCTTTTTTGCACACAGATAAACTCTGTTTAATTGCTTGAAAATAAAAATATATTTTAAAGGGTGTTCCATCCTGTGTTTTAATAAGAACAAAAACAACAAACCCCATACAGAGACATGGAGGAGCTGGGCTAAGTCTCTTCAGGGCAGCACTAACAACTTCCCAGCCCCATCACTGCTGAGAGCCCCTTCACCAGTACAGCCTCTTCACCAGACCTCTTCAACTGAAATGTTCAAAGCAACAGCAATGGGATACAATAGATCAAAGTTTCTTCTTCCCCCGGGTTCCTGGACATCTTGTATTTGCAGAATTTCCACAGTCACTCTCAAAGCCCACGTTCCTTGCCAGCAGCATGAAAGATGTACCTCGTGCTGCATTTCCCCCATCACAGAGAGCTCAGAACATCCCACAGGCTTTGAGGAAGCCTATGAGAGGACCTGTAGCTGCTGGATGGGACTGCCAGATCCTGCACAGAGTGATCTGTTGAGGAATTTCTAACAGAGCAGGGACACTGGGACGTGCACAACCCAGCGTTTAAGTTTGCTGAGTAAGAACATCAGAATATCTTTGAAGGGCAGCTAGGGAGAAGTAACTGTTGAATGTTGCAACTTCAGGAGTGAGAAATAGGATGTGGGAGCTGCTATCACAGAACTGTAACGAGAAACAAAGAGAGTAGATGTAACGCATGCAAGAATGACCATGGCCAATTTGATGATTGTTCTGGCCGTGTGAATTAAGCTGTTTGTTTAATAAGAATTTGCTTATCAGCATGTGTCATAGCTTTAATAACATATATATAGGAACACTAGCAAGTAATAAATGGCTTCACCTGATCATATTGATCGTTGCGTGTCGTCCCTTATTGAACCTCTGCAGTGATCGAGCACTGATCCCCGCATTAGGAGGGAGGTGATTCTGAGTCATTCCTGCACTCTCCAATGCCAAAAATACACAGGATTCCTCCCACCCTGTGCCCACCCATCCTAGGATGACACAGTGACAGCCTGGGAGGGATTGCCAGAGGTTATTTCATCTTTCTTCTTGTCCAGGGTAGGAAGCTGGTGATGCTCCTGGCAGGTGCTTGTTCAATCAGTCCCTAGAAACTTCCACTGCATTGCCAGGCATTTTGTCTCACAACATTTACTGCCCAGTGCAGAGTGCCACGATTTCTTTCTATATCCTCTGCAAACCAGATTATCTACTTTCTTTTTCTGTTGGTGTTTGAATTAATTTCCCCACCCTTTCAGAAAACCCTGAACAATCTCAAGACATTTCACCTTCCCAAAGATTTTTTCCTGTGGCTATTGCTCTCACCACCAAATGGACAGGGATTTTGTTTCTGAAAAATTGCAGATTTCTACTCTCTACCTAATATCTATTTTTATCTTGTGCAAGTGATTCACTCAGCCTTACGTGATTGCTTTTAAGAGCTGATATCAGGAGAGTAAGAGCCTTCCCTGAGTTCCTCTGGTAGAGCATGGCAGCATTCCTACCAGAAACCAGAATTCAGGAACAAAATATTTACCTCTTCAAAGGAGCCAATGCTTCCCATGACACCCAAACTGCAGCAGTCCCAAGTGGCATTGAGTCAATGCAGACCAGTTCCTTCTCTCCTCAAGCATTCGTACAGCCTTGGGATGAGGCTGAACAAACACTAAAACAGAACCATACTCTAGCTCCCCGTGAAAAGAGGAGACATTTTCCCAGAAAGAGCAACATAATACATGCTTTTGCAACCACAGCAGAAAAACTCCACAGGCACAACTGACATTAAAAAGGCTAATTGAGAAGTGTCTGAGAAAATATTGCAAGGTCTTGATAATGAAACTCTAAAAAGAAAAAAATGAGACAAAAAAACTCCCATAAATAGAAAAAGTAAAAAGGGACACTTGCTCAAGGGATCCAAACCAAGTTAAAATGAAAGCCCCAGGGTCACACTACCTTAATTCCTTAATTTTTCACAGGAAATAAATTTATGATAATATTTTCCTGAAGACAATTCATTATTCTGGGCTTATTAAAAATCACTAGTCAGGCAGACTCCACTGCTATGCTGCCTTCTGTACACTAATTAAATCCTTTAGCTGCATTCAGACAGAATAATTACATACTCCAGGATGCATGAGTGCCTCGTTATAGCTTTCTCCTGTGCCTTACAGTTTCCCAGGGTGCTATAGTCTCATTTCTAGCCACATCTATCAGTCAAATGAACCTCCAGAGCACAGTATTATTTCCCCTGCAACAATTATAGTCTTATCTAGGGTATCTTGACCAAAACCAGACAGCTTTTAAAAAAGCACATTCTTATTAAAACAGAGCTTTTTTTTCCTTCTTAGGATAAAGCATCGTAATCAAATATGAAATAACCTTACATAAAATTTACCTTTCAGGGAACTTAGAGTTTGAGTGTTTTGTTTTTGTGGAGCTATTGCATGGGGAAGAACAGCTTATTATGCCACAGATGCCTGATACTTTTAACATTAAATGATCTGTGTACTAAATAAAATCCTGTACTTTCACTTTCTCTAGTATGAGTAAACAGTTTTCCCTCCTGGTCATCTGTCTGTCTGCCTGGATTCAGCCACACATAAAGGACGTTAAAATGCACCGTGCAGTTTTTTAATCTTCATTTCTGATATATTTAACAAATATTGGCTGCTCTACTTACAAGTTTCCACAGAGATGCATTATGACTATATTATTTAAACAGAAAATTAATAGGTTGATGCAAATTTATATTCCATCAGTAACACCAAATTGCAGTAGCCATAGAATGACAACAACAAGAAAATTACAAGAATGAGCTAAGGTCTAATTTGCTCACCACATGTCTGGTAGCAAATTGTTAATATTACATGTAGTCTGCATTCTCATAGTGGCTGCACAGAGAAATCATTACATCCAGATTTTTTTTGTCTTTTTCTTTAAGTTTATAGTGCCTACAGTGCAATGGAACAAATTACCAGCTATGGATTCTTCAAATGTCCACAGCTTTCAATCACTCCTCCCCTCTTTTTTTTTTCAGTAATTTCCTTTCTTTTTTTTTGATCCTGAAAAGTCCTAAACAGGTATCTATGTACATCTGTAGGAAAATAATTCCACTACTTGCATTCTCCTAGTATTTCATATTGACTTTGACATGATCATGTTTGAAGGAGTGAGGTGAAGTGATGGAAAACATTCTTCCTGATCATTCAGAAAAATCTAGTCTTTCTTATAATTTTGATCTACTACTCTACTACCATCAAGGCACATCCCTGAATACCTAAACTTAGTTAACTCTCAGGGTGAATTTCTTAATTTCAGGTCACTAAAACCTTCTAAATATTGCGATAACTGTGCTGACTGATTTATTTCTCCCTTCCTCTTTGAACACAACTTCTGTTCCACCATGTCTGCTAACTTCAGTTTCAATGCATGTCAATTTTAAAATTTCATTCTCAGTGAAACAAAATCTGTACTGCGGGAGCTAACATGGGTTTTCCTCTTTCCAGATAGGAGCATAAACCTAGCCTTAGTGTTGTGAAATCCAGATGCTGCAATATTCCAAGAAGACATGATTGCCTAAAGAAATGTTGAAAGCAAAGGGTTTTAAGTGTGTTGATTCGGGGAAAAAAAAATAGCAGTGCACCTCCTGCAAGGAAGACATTTTGATTGTCAGAACCAGGAAAAACTGCTTGGAGGATGTATTCAGATTTCCCCTATAGTGCATGGGTGACTATGGCTTTCTCAGAACCAGGATTAGTCTTCTCTAGATAATGATTGCTCTTAATGTCTCCTGAGGGAAAAAGCTCCAAAATAAGCAAGTCTTACAAGCAGTCAAAAGAAAATGGTAACACTACCACAAGTAAAACACACAAGCTGCACTGCTATTCCATCTGTTTTCTCCAGCAAATTCTCCCCACAAAACACCTCAGCCACAGAAGAGTGTTTTTTTCTTCAACTTCTTTGCTTCACAACTGTTTTCAAACTTTCCATGCCTGGCCCTCCAGGAGCAATTAGGGCAATTAAGAGTTATTTAGACGCAGAGAGAAATACAATCCTTTTTATTTCCCTCTCAAGAAACATACATACAACAAGAGGAGAGGGAACGGGGAACTGGCAGACAGAAAAAATGGAAAAGGTAAAGACAGGGCAAGACAGTCTTTTGATCAGCACATGTAGCTTTTCTGTCTGCAAATTAGAGATACCAAGCCACAAAAACTTATCACACCAGCCTTTCACTCCTGTACCAATCCCTCAGCTCTTCTTTTTTTAATTTCCTTTTTTTCTTTTTTTTTTCAATTTTTTTCCTTTTTCTTCTTTTTTTTTTCTCTTTTTTCAGTCTAGATTATGCTCAAAAAGGTATTCAGATATTTGTAAAAGTCATCAAGTAGCAGCAACGGTCTCTAAGGGCCTTTGCTATGAAAGACATATACTATTCGTCCTTTCACTCGTCCTTGTTTTGCTTATGTTCAGAGATATTGCAGATACACAAGTTCCAGGCCTCCCCAGCACCCAAGGTGAAGTTAAGGTGATGTATGTCTCTCCTGCAGATCCATTGTCTCCTGTGCTTTGCTGAAAACATGCTCCAATGTCAGTAACAGGATGTGTCCTGTTGTCTGACATGCTCTGAACTGTGCCATTATTTTATCATTTAACAAACCTCGTTCCCTAATTGGCTGCTCTATCTAAGCAGTTGAAGTGTCCTACTATAACCACAGAAGGACACAGGCTCTGATAGAAGCAATTAGGCGTAAAGATTAAAAATCAATAGCAGGAGGAAGAGCTAAAAGAATCATGATGCCAAAGGGGTTCTGCCTTGCAACTGTACATTGCTAAGTCTCAAAGAGAAGCAACCCTGGGCAAATGCAGCCATGGGACTCCTTTGCAATTCTGAGTGGAATTTGTCTGATACAGCTTTAAAAATAGACATTGCCACAACAATTCACAAATTATAATGTCTTAAGTTGTTTAAAAAAGAGCGTGTTTTCCACCCTACTGTTGAATGTGTGCTACCCAGCTTCTGCTCAAACAATAGTGTTGTCACTACCTATGTTCAGCAAGATGCTTTAAACTGTGGTAGATAGAAAAATCCTACAGCAGAGCACACAGATATTATGTAGTGCTCCCTTTCTGTTAGTATAAATAGCATTAATGGCTGTTAGTTCAAACCACTGCTTGTTTGTCAGCTGGAACCTCCTACACTTAAATAGGTGAGAACAGAAAACAAAATTAAACCTGTGACCAATCAAAACCTTAAGCTGCAGCAGATATGATGAGTGGTGGGACACTCTGGGGCTATCACAGAACCAGATTTTAAGATTTTTATTTTTGTGATGCTGCACTGACAAGCACTGACACTGCACAGTCCAGCCAGAAGGCAGAGGCGCAAGCCAGGAACAACTGGATAAACATTGCCCCTCCTTTACAACAGTCAGAGAAGCTGATAATAATGCTGGTAGGTTTTGAGTCTGTGAAGTTATGACATTGTTCTTCCTTCCAGGGAGCACTTACATATACTGTTGAATAAATTGTCATCTAACCTTTCAGGAGATAAAACTACAGGAAAATTGTTTTCAGAGTATTTTGTCATGGAGGATATCACTGTTACGTGTGCAAAGCTCTTCTGTGCCACATCTGTCACAACAAACAGCTTTGCTGTGACTTCACACTTAGACCCTTCAGAGTCCCTTCCCAGAACTGAACTGTCCCTACATATGTACCATTTTACAGAAGAACCTGCCATAGGGACAACTTGTAAGGGGAGGGAAAATTTGTTACAGAGTAAAGGGGTGTGTAGTTTTCTCCAGCTGGGCAAAAAGAAGTCAAAGTGAACCTCTTTTATAAGCAAGTGAACGGAGTAGATAAAGTTGGTCCCTCCAGTAATAAATCAAAGAGAGACAAAGAAACCACAAGAGTTGAAGATTTTAGAATAAGAGGGTGTAACTGAAGAACTGAATTCTTGCAACCCATTTGGCTGTCTTATCTGTAAGAGGGTGAAGATAGTCTTATCCCAGCAAAATTCCTCCTAAGTATTCACATATTAGCTTTTGTGTTGGACTGTACAACTGCAATCTCAACTTAAATTTAGTCCTCATTGTCACTTTAAATCTATTGTCTCATGAGTTTTCGTTATTAAAATTCTCCCTGAGCTAGTGCCCTTTCAGTGTTCTGGGCACTCCTAACCCACAAAGTAGTGGATGAAGAAAACAATGCATTTCCTTCAATCGTGGGATTATTCAACTTCTGCTACCAAACTACAACAAGGTACTGGGCTGATGCATTCTCCTTCTAAAGGTATGTAGTGGGTTTCCAAGGCCTGGCTTTTGGTAGCGGGGGGGCTGCAGGGGTGGCTTCTGTGAGCAGCTGCTGGAAGCTCCCACCACCATGTCCAGCAGAGCCAATCCCTGGCTGGCTGCAAAGATGGACGTGCCGCTGGCCAAGCTGGGTCAATTAGAAGCAGAGGTAACGCCTCTGTGATAACAGATTTAAGAAGAAAATCAAAACAATACTGGCAGCACAGTTTTAATTCCAGCCAGGGAAGAGGGGGAGGGTGAGAAGATGTGAGCAGAAAACAACCACGGAGACACCAAGATCAGTGAAGAAGGAGGGGCAGGAGGTGCTCCAGGCGCCGGAGCCGAGATTCCTCTGCGGCCTGTGGTGAAGGCCATGGTGAAGCAGCTGTGCCCCTGCAGCCCACAGAGGTCCACGGGGGTGCAGAGACCCACCTGTAGCTCATGGAGGAGCCCACGCTGGAGCAGGTGGATACCTGGAAGGAGACTGCACCCCGTGGAGTGACCCACGCACAGCAACTTTGAGAGGTGCTGCTGCTGCCCGTGGGGATGGACTCGCGTTGCAGCAGTTCACAGAGACCTGCTGCTCGTGAGATGGACTCACATCGGAGAAGTTCCTGGAGAACTGCCTCCCAGAAGGGACCTCACAGAGCAGCAGGGGAAAATGACTCCTCTGAGCAGTGAGAGAAGCCACAGATGATAGACTGACCAAAAACTCCATTCCCTGTCTCCCTGCACTGTGCAGTGGGAGGTAGAGCTGGGAGGAGGGAGTCGTGGGGGAAGAAGGTATTTTTCTAAGAGTTAATTTCACTTCTCATTATCCTGTTCTATTTCTCCTAGTGTAATAAATTCACTTTCATATCTTTAAGCTTGAGCCTGTTTTTGCCTGTGATCTCTCCCAGGTCCTTATTTCAACTCATGAGCCCTTTGAATTTTTTTTTTCCTTCCTCTGTCAAGTTGCAGGGAGAGTGAGAGGGGGGTTTCCATGGGTGCCTGGCATCCAGCCAGGGTCAAACCACAGCAAGGTACAATACTTTTCACCCAGGAGCTGTTTGAAAACCATCAGCACTGTTTCTGCAGTGGCAGGCTGATGACCAGGTTACAGTGGCAAGATATGCTCATGCTTTGCCAGCATCACTTGCCTGAACAATGCCTTACATGCATTACACTGCAGGTCTGGGACAGATGATGGTGAAACACATACAACGCAGTGTCTAACCGTAATTTCAGAAAATAAAAAACATAATGTGAGAGAATGTAACATCAGTCAATAAAACAAAAGTTTACAAATATGAAATCAAAAGAAAGCAGCACTCTAACTCCACCTTTACACTTCAGTTACGCATGTGAAATGAACTTGTCAGAAGCAGCTGTATTTCAGTAGCAAATGAAATGTCACAGCCTGGGAGGTTTACTCAGCTTTGAGAAACTGAAAAAAGCATCAGAGAGGAGACATTGATTTCTGTTTGGATATGCATACAGAGTAGCCACGGTCAAGGATCCCATTTAGCAGTTAGGATTTGGAGCAAATGATTCAGAATCTGCCTGGGAAGGTTACTCTAAGGACATGGAGCAGTTCCACTCACTACTGCCTTCCAGCTTTTATCCACCAAAAAGGATTCATCCAACATATGACTCCCAACATCATAATTAGGCCACATATCAGCTCACCTTACAAGTTTAAATTCATTGATTCCTATTTTAATATATCCCTGAAGTTCAACGTAAGCCATCTGTGAAAAGCCTTCTGCAGGTTATTTAGCAACTCCCACTGTTGCAGGCAGCCTACATGGCAGATCATGTCCACTCAGCCTTCCTGGAGCTGCACTGCTGAGACTCTGAAGAAGGAGAAATGTCACAGAACAGGAATTAAAAAGAGCTCTGTGGATTCACTGAAACCAAACCCAGAAACATGGCTTTTACAGGAGCTTCTACATAATCCCTGCGCCATTTGGACAGAGGGAAGCATTATTCTAGTTTCACTTAGTTAGGAAGCCTTGTGTTAATGTAGCGTTAAGTATAATGAAATTTCATTTAGAGACTTACACAGGGCATGAAGAGGGGATCAAGCAGAGGAACTGGCTCTACAGGTGGAGGGACTCTCAGCTAGCCTACTCTAAAACCAGATTTTATCTTAAGCTAAAAGAAGAACAAAGAAGATCTTCACATAAGAAAGCAAATTATTTTAATCTGACAGAACAAGATACATAGGGAAAAGTCTCAGCCACAGCCATAGGGCACATCCATCTACTCCAACAAGTGCAGACTGATTTGAATGCCTCTCTACTGTGTGCTTGAAAGACAAACATAATCCAACTCCAGCCACCAAAATGCAGCACAGCCCACCAGAAAACAGGCCCATGGAGCAGCTTTCTGCCCATCAGCAGATGCAATGCTCTGTCTGTGGCAGACAACTCCCAACCAGAGGTGGTGTAATGCTCATCTGTCTGTGCAGGTGCAATCACACACACCTTGAGAAACAGCATCCTGTAGGTTGATCCCATTATCTATGACATTTTAGCTACCAGCTGCAGTTTTTTGAGATTCAGGCAGCTGTGAGCCCACAGGCTGGAACAGGGGCCCGAGCAGAGCCCCTCAGGTGACAGAGAGCATGTGTGACACGTGACACATATTACAGCTACAGAATGAAGAATGAAAAGCTATCTTCTCTGTTGATTTTTTTCTTCCCTCTTTGTGATTAAATGTATTATACACACACACACACACATTTACACAAAACTATCAGCTCATCTGCTCTATATTTTACAATTCAGCTCTCAGAAATTCCCAACTAGCAAACCACAGCAGAGTGACAAGTAGTTTAACACATCAGACCAAAGGCACTTCAGTAGCAATGGATTTTTCTAAGACAACGTTCAAGGCGCATAGCAATTATTCAAGCTGTCAACACATTCTTACCAAGCAGTGAGCACAAGAACTGAGAGGGTTGCACACCTGTCATTTCAAACTGCCAATAGATTTAAGTGCTCTGCAGAAGGTTGTGCTTGACTCAGGTTTTTTTCGTTTCAATGGACATTACCCAAACAAAGACCTTTCTTTAGCTGTTACCCAAAAGAAGAGAGAACAAGGCTCAGCCCCAGTGGATGAATGAGGTTCTCAGTAAAGTATTGCAGTAGTGGTGGCATCTTTCATTAGACTAAGTTGTACATCTCAAAGAGTAGATCAGCTTCTTTTGGCAGCTAAAACAGAAGATTGCAAATGGAAGTACAAGCTGAAACCAATCACAGTTTTATTAAGTATGTATCAATTTGATCATCTTTGAAAGTAAAGTTATCTTTACCTTACCAGAGCAGAGGGAGGGAGGCAGGTGGTAAAGCAGTTGACTCAATGTCCAAGGAAAAGACAGCATTTTCCAGAGGCTACAACACTGCCTAACGTTCAGAGGAGCCTTACTTCAGCACGTTATCTCCTCTGTGCTCGTTGTCACCCTTATCTCATCTTTATTTGCATTGCTCACTGCCTAAAGCAGGACTGTTCTGGGTCCCGAGTAATGCAGAGCACAAACCCAGTCCTTCTTCAGTGATGGGGCACCAGCCCAGCCCCATGTGTGCTTTTACTTAATACAATAAGCAAGAGCATGAACTACTTTTCTGAGAAGTGTAAAAACTATGCTGGATTAAGGTGTCAACTTTCTTCACCGAAAAGTCAATATCCTAGATATTAGGTTATTTCATTGAGAGTGACCCTCCAACAAGCAGAAGCAGGCCTGTTTCATGACTGTGTGACTTGGCTAGCAGTTGGTGCAAGGCAATGATGGCTGCCTGCAGCTCTCCCTCTTATGCCTCGGGTCTCCCGCTCAGTCCCCACTTATTGATTCTAGCCACAGAGGTGTGGTACAAGAATGCTAGTTCCTGAGAAAAAAAGGATCAAGGCATGAATGCTGCATCCCTACCATATTGGGTCCGCAGGAATGGTGAAATACAACTACAAGAAGCACTGAGCAGCCATCAGGTGGCCTCTTCTTCCCCTAGAACACACTTGTTACCTAGGGCATGAGGCATTGCTCTGCTTCGCCCCAGGCCATGCTGCAGAGCTGGTACCCACGAGAGTATCCCAGAGACACCCACTGCCCCCATGTCGCATGGCCCCATTCCAAGCAGAGTTGAAGCATGCTCTCAGATGTCTGAATTTGTTCACACTCATCTTCCTCACACAAGCATAGTCCTGCGGGCACAAACACATCTTGTCACTCACTGACAAAATGACCTTGTGTTTGTCAGTGCAAAGCAAGGTCACATAGCAGAGAGTAACACTGTGCAAAAATATCCAGGCAAGCTTTAATAGAGGCCAGGTATTAAAATCACTGATAACTAATTAATTAATTATCTAATAATTAATAATTATCTAATAATTAAACTTATTAGGCTAAATCAGCTCAAAAGCACTGTTCTGATATCTCTGACTGGTTTCAACCACCTAACTGACCCTTTCAAAACTGAGTTCTCATCTCTGTGTATCATCATATTACACCAGGGTGACCTAACCTCCATGGCAGGAGAGAGGTGTCACCCACAAATGGGGGCCAAGAGGGTGAGGAAAGCACAGACAGTCAGGAATGCTGGAAGAGAGGGTCCCAAGAAGGGGACTCACACACTCACACATGCTCACACATACTGCCGAGATCAGCTGCCTGCACATTTCCCCCAGGGTCCTTCAGGCAGACATGCCTGCAGCAGCAGCCCTCGGAGAAGTAGGGGACTGGCTGCTCATACGTGGTTCTCATATGATTCTTCATTTTTTTGGTAAAAAAACAGGAATTTGAATCCTATGTGAAAACTGTTCCCTGGGTCATTCCAACCCTGACTTGGAGAAGTGGGGCTTAGGGAGCCACAGAGGGCACTCCCAGGCAGCCCCACAGTCTCTGCCACTTCTCACCCCTGTATATCAACATGAAGAAGGCAGAATATTTCATAGAAGAACAGCTGAGTCCACATGTGATTGAAAGCACATCTCAACCATTTCAGCTTGCAGTCAAATGCCTGTCTGGAGTGAAAGAAATAAAGCTGACAGCTACTTGGGCAATATAGGCTGATGGTTGGTTGCCCAAGGTCATGCAGGCACATTTGGCT
Organism: Atrichornis clamosus; assembly: GCA_013400975.1. Classification (NCBI taxonomy): domain Eukaryota; kingdom Metazoa; phylum Chordata; class Aves; order Passeriformes; family Menuridae; genus Atrichornis; species Atrichornis clamosus. The sequence goes on along the minus strand of WBMZ01002550.1, from coordinate 17,188 downwards.
TTCTATAGGTTTGCTTTAAAATTAAAAAAAAATGTTTTATTCATGATTTGCATTTTATTGGTGATTTTCTTGAGCACTTTTTCTTTTTATTGTCATTTTTCAAGGCTATACGTCAAAACCGAGAAGGGTAACCAAGTATGAATGAACTCAGTCAGCATGAGAAACAGAAAACAACAAAACAAGCACTTTGACATCACATGCAGTGATGATCAATAAGGAGCAGCATGTTTTCTGTTGTTCGCTGTCCTTGCTGATCACAGCTGTAATGATCAACACTATACAGTCAAGGAAGGTCTGGCTTTGTTAAATTACAAAACACTTTGCAAAGCATTGGCAAGGTACATGGTTTAAAAAAACTACCAGCAAAAAACCTGCAAAATGACAGCGACTAAAAACTCAAAACAGAACAAATGAAAAAAAAAACCACAAAAAAAATTTTAAAACTCACCAAAATAATAACAGGAAACATGATTTTTTAACCATTTATCGAGAAGAAAATACATCTAACTTCTGTAAATGTATAGGTAATGTCTAGGATTCTGCTCGGAGAAGAGGTTTCATTTTTCACATTGTCCAGGTCTCTCATGAAAATGGATATTTTCCTTTATCAATATTTCCCAGCCCACTCTATATTTTCACTGGGCATCACAACTCCAGTCTACACAAATTTGCTTCTATAGTTCCACAACACTCATTAATAGGATTCTGAAACTAGCCAATAAGGAATATTCAATATCAACTTTTTCTAAAAGATAGCTGCAACCAATGTAAAACATTGTCCAGAACGATTCTATCTGCAATCATCAGTGCAAGTAATTAGACAACACTGTCACATATTCTCAGTTTTTATAAGTGCTCTAATATGTTTAACAAAACTGAGTCTCATGGGAATGGACTGGCATCCAGGCTACTTACAAAGCCTGGTACAGAGCAGAACTTGTCTGTCAGCCCAGAAAGTTTCAGATGTTATTTTCATAGTCAGAGAGAGTAAAGATCAGTTGATTCAGAAGTATGTAGGGTTGAAGTGATGCAGAGCTACAGCTGTAGACCATTTTATCCATGGCCATAAGGCAGTCAAGGAAGCCATACAGAGGAACAGTGGTACATTTTATACATTCTTGTATTTATTTTGAGCTGTTGTCTGAATTATGCTGTCTCTTAACACAAGCTAGATAAACTTAGTGCGCTTCACTGTGAGAGAACTTGATTTTAAGGAGAACACAACTATGATTTGGACAATAAACAAGCTCCTATGAGAGAACAGATTGTCTCTGTGTTTGGCCCAAGCCTTCTATGTCTGATTGATTTAGCTTTTAAAAGTTAAAAGAAATTCTTTTAAGGTATTTTTTGGGGTCATTTATCCAAAGATTACTTCAGGGAAATTGTACAATTCATGTACTGCAACAAGTAGCAAAGCATCAGCAGTTGCTCAATTGGGGGTTATCAACAAAACTAAAATATATACTACAGGTAAAAATGCGCTGCAGCTATGAGATAACCTTTAATGCATTATGCCAAGATACTGACTCTATTAATTAACTAGGATGCTGGTTTCTAAGGAATACCACTAATATTGATTCTGTTCAAGAGGTGGAAGGATTTGATGAGAGCCGGCATAGTATGACCAAAACAGTCAGAATACAATGCTCTCCGAGTTGTCTGTTCTGGTAACAACATTTAATTTCACTAAAACTTTAATCAGTTCCTGAAAACAACAGAACTGCATCTTTGAACATGTAGAGCACATAACTAGGGTCAAGAAATTAAAGTTAACTTGAGACGAAATACTAGTTGCATAGGCTGTACAAAGTTGCCCTATTAATACAGTTAGTAATTTTGCCAGAGTGGAAAGATGGCAAAAGCTTTCTTTCAAAGCAAAGGTGTAACAAATGCTTGGAGTGGGTACCTGCACTTAGGTCAGAAGGTCAATGTGCCTGGAAAATTAAGTCCTCTGCTTAGCAGCAGAGATTTGCATGTGAGTGACACATGGCTAATGGGCTCCCCATGAGATGGGCAACTGTGTGAATCGACACATACAGGTAACCAGAGCAACCACCAACACCTGAGGCCAAAACGCAAAGAGTAGATTTATTTCATTACTTTGCTAACAAAGCCAGGCAGCAGAGACACGTGGGGACAAGGCTCTGTCAGGCTCAGCTCATCCTAGTGGGCAGAGACACACAGGGACTAGGCTGTGTCAGGCTCAGCTCATCCTAGTGGGCAGAGACACGTGGGGACACAGGCTCTGTCAGGCTGAGCTCATCCTAGCACACAGTGAGGGGGCCCCTCTGCCTCCCCAAAAAATGAAAGGGCTTCATGCACATGCAGTTTGTCACAAGGCCAGTCAAGAATGGCTGTGGGGATGTGTGTTCCTAACAGTGCAGCTGATGAACTAACTGCACTAAACAAGAACTGGAGCAGGGGGAGTGCTTCATGCAGACCACCGAGCACAAAGGAGAGGGTTCTGTGCCAGACATTAATAGATTTTGCTGGATTTTTAACTAGTGTAAAAGGTAATCAATATTAAAATCAAGACAAAGGCGTTCATCCAGCCACAGATGTTATACCCATCCAGGCCCTTAGATAACAGACAAGACCAACCACAAACATTTTGGTCTCTCAAATGGGTTGGGAGACTTCTTGTGCAGGAAAACTGCAGTTCACATTTTCTTCTTCCTCACATTTACCCTCTTCCCTACGCATGTATCATGCTTAATGCATTTCCTCTACAGTATCTCCAGTACAGACAGCCCTACAACATGATTTTCCTCTCCACATAATGGTGTGAGTCTTCTAGGCCGGCATTGTGGTGCAGAGCCTGGTGCAGTACCCCAAGGCCATAGCCAGCCCTGGCACACAGGGGCAGCATGGCTGCATTGCTGGGCAGGTGCAGCACCAGACAGATTTCCATCATAGCCATCTCCTCGAGATGTGCCGGGAGTTGACCCCTCATGGCACACAGCTGCTTGCTCCACTTTCCTCCAGGACATGTGCAGCCAATGCTATCGCCCCTCTCATCCCTCAGCCACTGGTGTACAGGCTCTTGGAGACACCAAACAGCTCCCCTGAGTCCAAGGAAGCCTTCATATGGGAAGCTTATCTGGACAAAGCAGTGTGGTAGGATTCTTGTAAATTGCATCATTTTATTTACAATATTGGGAGTAACCCCAGTGCCAGGGCTAATGGAGTAGCTGAGCAACCATTGATGCTGGGAGGAGATCAAACTCACTAAAAAGCAGTGCTGCAAGACTGTGGTTACTAACCACAGAGCCAAAACTAGGACTACCATCTGTGTCTTGGAGGTGTTTCCTTCTGCCTGCAGCACTGACTTACCTGTCACCTACCACTTCATCCACAGGTGGATACTGATGTTGACAGTCATCCCTTGGATGGAAGGGATTCCAGCCACAGGTGATGGCCAGCCTAGCCCAGCCTGCTGAGCAAGCTGTCATTGGCTGTCCTGGAAGAGGTTGTGGAAGCCTCCCACGAAAGACAGAGCAGGAGCAGCCCTGGAGAGGAAGAGAAAGAAAGGTAAATCACTAGTGAATGCAGGGATAATGAGCAGCTCTATACTTTTCTGTCCTTCTCGTTGCCTTAGTTGTTTCTATGTGTGATATTACAATGCAAATTTGTAAAAAGCAAAACTCTCTAGACTTTGGTCCTCATTTTTTGCCTTTTCTAGAAAACCAATCTTACCTTGGTTGATGACAGTTTACACTTACTTGTCATTATCTATTGCTTAGTGATTCATTTTTGTTACATTACTCCCATTTTATATTTCCTTCTGAAAGGAGGTTCCTGTAAAATTTACATAAAACAGAAACTCAAGCTGATTTTATCACTTGTCAGATTTTTAAAAAGAAAATCTATTAAGTAAAATCTGAAACTTGTACTTCTCAGTTGTGCCAGATCTTAAATGGTCTGGAAGATACCATTGTTCACTGGAACAAAAACATTCTTAGTGCTACCATTATCATGGTCTTGAGTGTGAAAAACTACAATTATCTCAACTTTACACCTGAGGATCTGAAACCTCAAGGTTCCAGCAGGATTATCTTTCTCAAAGAATAGACTAATAAACATCATCAGATCGCATTGCAGCGTGAGTGATCTCATTTACAAGTAAACAAACCTACTCACAGTTCAAACACCTTTTTCATCAAAATTCCTGCGTGAAATTTACTGCAGTTATAAACCAGAAGAGTAATTAGTAGTGTGGCATAGACAGTTAGGACTTGGGTCATAACTAAAATAAATACTACTTTTTAATAAATAAATTACAAACTAGCCAGTTTTTTGACACAATAACAGCTTAATTCTGGCCGTTTGTTTCTTGTCTAAAATGAAGAATCTGAAATTAATGTAACATGGGTAAGAATTCAAAGAATAAAACGTGTCTGCTGGGTTTTTCCCTTTCTCTGAAATTGAGGAAGAATAGTGAAAACTTAAGTGGATAGCAATTTTTCTGCCTCTTTCTCCACCAAAGAAAATGAACTACCTCTAGCAACAGTCAACATGTGGGTCTGGGGGTTTTGTATGATGATACCAGGCTATTTTTGCTTCAGATGCTTTCAACAGAAATTCCTTCATAAAAATTAATCAGAAAAAGAAAGGAATTAAGAAATGTCATGTATTCCAAATGGTATGTAATATTAAAGAAGTGAAATCTTATGAAGAAGCAAAGGTTTTCTTAGCTAAGAACCATTTCCCAATTTCCTAATCTGGCTGTATACATCTGTCCATGTTTTCTAGCAAATTCCCTCGTATTTGATGCAGTGGTGGCTATGAATTCCATCCTAGATTCCTTTGGCTTCCCTTCCCAGACTATCTGCACAGGGTTGTGAGGTAAAGGTAGATATTTCATACTGCCTGGTGCAATGCTAACCAAATGCTAATCCTTTTTTAAATCCAACAATATTGTCAGTGCCTTTGTGACTGCGGCAAACTCTAAACCAGGAGGTGGCAAACACAGGAGGCATAAGGTGATCCATGATTTGCATTCAAACAATTCACACTGGTGACATGGGACAACTCACCAGGAGGCCAACGAAGTTTAGGAGAAAAACCTGGAAGCACATATGGAAATGGACACAAAAACTAACAGGACCTTGGCCTGAGCTGAAAAGCCCAAGTAATTAATTAAAGCAATTTTTCTAAAAAAGCAACCCACTCAGTCACATTCAGTCATACCCACAGTGACACCCACAGTACTTTAGGGATGAATACGGAAACTGGGCTCTCCAGCCAGTCTGAGAGTGAGGTACATCGCAGTTGGTTTCTGATTTCACTGTTGTCCCAAAAAATAATTTGAAAAATCTAGGCATTTGGGGGTTTGCATTTTTTTAGATTTAATATATTGCTATGTTGGACAGTCACAATTCATGAGACACCACACTGAAATCCAGGTGACCACAGCTCAAAACTTTGGGAAAGGTATTTTCGCCTAATTTGCCTGGCTTTGCGTCTGTAATGCAGCAGCACCAGTCCCAGATTTCACTGAACTGAGGCTAGCAAAGGACCAGCAGGGCATCCAGACACCACACATGAGGACAGGCTTACACAGAGACCGATGGCTCTCTGCATCAATAGAAGGTGAGGTTATCCAGACCTCACAACAGCAACTCCTGCACGTGACTGTTTTCAGACACAGTTCTTAAATTGTGCTAAACCTGAGTCTGCAAGCTGACTGTTGGGTTTTTCTTCTGGCCATTTCAACCTCCTGCGAGCTTGACCTCAATGCAGGAGCAGGGGCTGTGGGAGACTAATGATGACAAACACAAAAATAGGCTGTGAGAGCTGAGAGTTAAGGGTTTGCAAGATTTTATGTAAAACCCCTATCTTAAAAGGTCATCTGAGAACTTGCACCAGCTGAGAAATATGAGATGAGTGTTCACCAGCTCCAATCTGAAGGAAAACCTTCAGTAGAATTTGCTATTCATTAAGGATACTCAGTCACAGGCCGAAAATTTCAATGAGACACAAATATTTGTAATGAAGATCAAGAGTCCAAGGAGCAGTACCTATAAAATGGCAGTAATCACAGATTTTAAAGAGGAGAATGTGACCTGGAAAGGAAAAAAGAAAAAAAAGAAACAAAAAAGAAAAAAGCAAAGAAGAAAAAAAAAAAAGAAAAAAAGAAAAAGAAAAAAAGAAAAAAAAAGGAAAAGGAAAAAAAACCAACCAACAAACAAAGAAAAACGAAAAAAAAAGACAGAACCCCACAACCCAAAAAAAGCAAAAAAATCAAACACTAAAACAAAAAAACAAACAAAAGAGAAAAAAGGAGAAAAAAAGGAGAAAAAGACCAAAACAAAACAAACAAAAAAACCCCAACCCAGGCAAAAAAACTGAAGAGTCCAAGACTCACCTCAAGCCAAGTCTTACGTAAGGAAGCTGATAAATATTGGCAATACACTTAAGAGTAGTTGTTCATATTAAGGTCTCCAAGACATAATATTAATGCACCAGTAAAAGCACAAGTCATTGGTTTTCTTCCAAAGACCTTGTAACTGACCCATTTTCCTTATGAAAATAATAATTCTAAAGATAATTTATTAATTTAGGATGTGCATACTTTTTACATAACGAAACAGAATCCCAAGCTGGACTGTTAGGAGTAAAAAAAACATCGTTTAAACATCTATGAAGACTTCTGGAAGTAAGCTTCACAAGGTTTGCACATATCAGCTGCAGAAGATCAAAATCGTCTAGTGACTTAAGAGTTACCTTACTGCTACTTTGGGTCCCTACTTCTCAACTAAAAGAAAAGAAAACAAATAAGGTTAAGAAGACAAGCATAGAGAGAAAATTCAATTAATTTTCAGCAAAACTTACAGACAATGCTTAGGGTCCTCATGTCATTTACCCTCAAAGCAGGTTGGGCATCCACTCCTGACAACAATGTTTTTCATGACAATATGGGACTGCATGAAAAAGGAGTCAGGGCCATATGAAAGAGAAAAGTCTAGTGCTTCCATGATTTACAATTGACTAATGAAAAATCTCATCTCCTTTTACCTTTACCCCATCAATAGCATATATATTTTAAATGTTGAGTTTATTCCAGTCTGTGGGCCTCCCTTCACTTACAAGGAAAGAGTAACTGATGCGGTGTAAAAGGAGATACAGGGTTATCTTAAGCAGTAGCCTTTATTGAGTTTCCAGATGCTGCTTAATAGGAAGAAAATTTTACTGAAACTTCTTCCCCCACAACCCTCTTCACTATAAAAGAACTAAATTTGACTGAGCAAGTACAATACTGACAGGACACAATTTTACCAAAAGCAAAAGGCATGAATTTTACTTTGCTCTATTTTTCTGCATATGTGTATATACAACTGCTTGAAGTGATTAAAAAATCACACACATAACCAGGAAACAGATGGCATCAGATGAAGATGGCAGATGAAATCATGTTAAAGAACAACAGTCTCCAGTAAACGTTAAAGAAAAAAAGACATTTTTATATCTACATGTATGTATGTATGCATTTAGTTATCTTATTGGTAGTATGTTATGTTCTCATTTAGGTTAATTACCTTGGATTCTCAGCTTGAATTCCTTGCTCTAAATTTTAGCAGTAGAGGTACTCCACACTAATAAGATGCCCTTCTGCTGTGATGTTTTATATACCCTGAAAACAGTCTGCTTTGTTCACTGCATCCTATTTCCATGTCCACATGCCCTAACCAGAAAACTGGATTGCATTCTCTGTAAGATCCCTCATGGCTGTGACCATTTCTCTGTTCCCAGCTCCCTTCCTCCTCTCCATCCCATGGGAAGCACTGCACAGTGTGCAGCACAGACTAGATATCATCACTCAAAATATACCCTTCAATTTACCCCAGACACTGAGAAAAGCAGGCAGTGCTGGTGGGTCCTTTCTCAGGAGGGAATCCTGTGCTTAGCACAGAGAGAGTGGATATAATCATGTTTCTGCTGACTCTCTGATTTCTGGAGCAATGTGTCCTATTTACCACAAAGACTCTATGCCAAGCACTTTTCTACGTGAATAAATTATGCCACAGTTTGCCACACAAAGCATTTTGCTTTTAGTCTGAAATTATTATTGTTTTTATCAATTCACTTAGTTTGAAAATGTAGAAAGGAAGGATATTCATATGGGCCTATAAATGCTTCCATAGGCATGGTCTTCAACACCTGCACCTTCAGATTTTATATTTATATTTCTTTCATTCTACGTGCTAGAAATTTGGTGTTGCGCAAGAGCATCATAAGTCTAAAAATTTGGGGGGAAAAAACTCTGCTATGTAAGAAATGAGGAAGAGATGGCTTAGCATACCTAGACCATTGCTTTTCACTATTTGGCTACAACATTTAATTTACAAAAGGCAAAAACAGAGGAGAGGGATGATCAAATTGAAGTTCAAATTTTCACATACAGAAAAGGATTACAGACAATTTTTAAACCAAGGGATCAGCCTTTCCTTGCTAAAAACACATGTCCAGAAAGGGCCAACATAGTCTATCATTAAAGAGTACTTTTCTATTTCTTGGAATAACATGTTCTCCCCTATTAGCTTTTGCAAGTAATGTTTGCTTGTCTGTGAAAAGTATTATCCTTTTCCATTCTGGGAAATTACAGACATTGGTTATTTGCACCTCCAGGTCCCTCTCAAAACCTGCAATATCACATGCCCAAGTCATGAAAGAAAATATTAATGACAAAAATTTTATTTTACCATTATCCCCTTTTTATCACTGGCCATCATTAGCATATAAACCCTGTTCTCCACTCCTTTCTATAAAGTGGAATTGTCTCTCACAGTCAAAATCTTAACTATCAAGATGCCAGAGGCCTAGGTAATATCTAAAAGCCCCTAGCTGACAGGTTCTTTCTCAAGGACACGCAGCTTTTCTAACAAAAATGCCAAACCAGGAAAAGGAGAAACTTTCCCAGGAGTTAGCCCAAGGCAATGACATGAACTTTCCAGGTATTTAATAACCATCACAACATTGTGATCTCTGCACCAGGCAGAGGCACATCTCTGATATCTCCTTTTTCAGACTCAGCACAGTACAGTGCATGTTTCAGCAGCTCTCCATGGCACACTTTACCCTTGAGAAGGTAATTACTTTGGACACAACCAGAAGATACTCAAGATCCAATGCTCCCTGCTGCTGTGTAAAACCTGATACAACAAATATATTCAATACTTCAGAAGTTAGGATAACCTATGCATAACTGCTAGAGCTCAAAACCCCTGCTCAGACTAAGGCTGTGCTTTTTCACACACTGAAGATATAACCACAGTACCTGTAGCTATACTCAAGGTATCATGAGTGGAGTTAGCAGCAAAGACATACACCTACTTAAGTTTCAATAGTGTGTAATCTGCCAGGTTCCCTGGAGGACGTCTATAGCCTAGAGTACAATTTCATAGCTATTAATATTCAAGTTAGCTAAATTAAAGTGAGCTCATGTACAACTGTATATGCTGCAATCACGCTTTCAATCACAGAAAGTATCACAAATGGCTTAGAAGCAGACTTCGCAAGAAACACCAAGATTTTATGGACATGCCTGCCTGCACAACTGGCTTCAGTATGGACCTGGAGGACAGCCAAGGCCTGGCTAGGCACCATGTGAGGACATGAGCACTGCACTGTAGGGGCTTTTCCAGAGCCCCTGCGTGCACTGCACAGAGGAGGAGTGCAAACTCACTGGCACAGGCACAGTCTCCAGTGCTCCCCGTTTCTGAACAGGACAGGCTTTTCCTAGTGCTAGAGCTACCCTCTGCTACCCAGGGAAAACACTGCACACATTTTCCATGTGTGGCTGAAGAGGGTCCTGGCACAGAAGAATGGAGTTCTTCTCCACAGGAGAATGGTATGAGTTACTGCTTGGTTCAGAAAAATTTGTCACAGGATTATTTTATTCAGGCAAATTATTAAATCTCTCTTGTGTCTCAGTTTTCCTACCTGTAAAATTGATGGATCTACCTGCAAGAAGAACAGTGTTACATCTAAACAGAACTCCAGAGACTGAAATCTTTAGATAGGTGCTTATTAAATATTGAAGAACAGATAAAAATGTTCACAGAACAGTTACAAGCCACCATATATGTGTATTATTTTGTGTGTCTTCTGTACATTTTAATACTTATTTATTCTTTTTAAAACAAGTAGAGAAATATAGCCTGGGTTCAGCTGTTCCAGGTAGACACTTAAAAGGGGTAAAGAATAGATATCTATTTTAGTTAACAACGAAAGATGAATCTTTTAATGTCACTGTCTCTGGCAACTAAAACAGTTTAGGACATTACCAGTTTCTTCTGCCTTCTTTTCCCTGATCCCTAAATTGAGTTTATGCAATCAATTTGAGGTGTGTAGTATAAGTACATCTAATGAAACTAGTTGGGTTAAATTAAAAAAAAAAAAAAAAAAAAAAAAAAAAAAAAACACACATGCACACCCTTTCCTTTCCTAAAATGGAAAGAGGTAAAAAACAGTTAATCCAGACCATTTTAACAACCTGGTTAAGTAAGCAGCTTTGCAAACATGGTGGGATAGCTGGTGCACAGGGAAATGCTAAGCTACCTCTAATTTAAGTTGGGGAAGGAAGATGGGGAAACACATTGGCAAGAAATTCCTGGGCTGGCTACTAACCTAATTTCATAACTTTTTTTTCAATGTTAGTTTTTATGAGGTCCTCAGATACATTTGCCCTGCATTTTTATATCCAGATGTGGACACGCATCTCTGCTACACACCAGCCCAAGCATACTGTGTGCAGAGTTGCTGCACTGTGAAGCCCAAGAGCAAGAACAATGAGCTGAAAAATCAAACATTCCTAGATGCAGGGAAGGTACCAAAACCACACCACAGCAGCTGCACTTTAGATGTAGGGTACATTGTGCTGTACTTTACCAGTAAACCTGCGTGCAGTCACACTACCAAACATCCATCTGTTTCAGGCGTTTTCTCGTGCTGCTGCTAGGCAGGTAGGGACAAACCACTGGTGCCACCAGCAGGCACTTTCTGCCTGGGACCGCCAGTCTCCAGGTGTCTGGGTCCAAGAACAGCAGGAAAACATTTGAAAAAGACATTGCCCTTTGTAATTCCCATTTTGGACATGCAAAGTGTGCCCAGCACAGGTTTGCACACGAATCCCCAGGAACATCGTGGCTCCCCAGCTGCAGATGTGGGACCACTGCCACATCTTTACCCAAGTGCAGGGGAGTGCATGGTCCTAATTGCACTGTGAGCACACTGCCAAGAGGAAGCAACCTGGACCACCTCTGCATTGTATTTATAGAGATGTAAGTATCTTAGAGGGGAACAAATGCTGCAATGCAGGTGAAGCAGTGTGTTCAAGCTCACAGCCAGCAAAACCCTGCCAAACTAAGCCAACACTATTCTCACCGTTCTTATCTCAAAAGCTTCTTGAAAATGCACCTAATATCAGGACTTGTCATGATATATGGTTTACAACCTGTTGGAACAGTGTGCCCTGTGAGGACCACTGGCCAGGCACTAGTCAGACCAGAAGAGCCTTTCCTCAGCAAGAGAGAAAGCCCTTACCATTTCTGGTGCCGCCAGTTTTACACCATAACACATCTTCCAGAAACAACCTCCCTTTGCTCAAAGGTGCCTCTGGCCTGGGTGAAAATTTACTATATGAAAGGAAACTCTGAAGGTACACCACTGAGATGTCACAAAAGCTGGTTAAACCTTACATGTAGTTAGTCAAACTCAACAAGGGAAAGCAATGAACAGATACTGCCTACATTGCCCCAGTTTGTTTATTCTCATACACCTATTTTGAAAGCTATGTCAAAACAAACAGAAGACCAGAAAAACATGTGAGATGCATTTTCTGCAAGTGTTACACTTCAAGCTAAAATACAGCCTAAATGCTCAAGAGAGGTCATGTAAAGATAACCTGGCTTACTACCAGATTTCAAACCTTTTCTCTTCAGCCTCTCTCACTTGAAAAACTTGTGTTGACTCACCAACCCTGTCAAAATCAACAATTTGAAAAGCAAAGCTTATCTGTAGTGTTAATAGGGCTGTTTCTGTTTACTGAAAAGCCACCAGGACTTTGTATTTATATCCCATGTGAATTTTCTTTTGTCTCAACAATATACAATATATTTCATTTTATTTGACATGAACAATAATTATCAGTATTAAACTCTATTATTTTGAATAAGAACTGAATGCATGCAACAATGTCCTATTTAATGTGCAATTGTTAATAAAATGAGAACAAAGTTGCTGCTAAAATATCCATAACACAAGTAGTTGAACTTCATGACAAGAGAGGCACCAATGATAGAATTCTCAGATGCTAGATCCTGAGATTCTTCTCAGATGCTAGAAACTAACATAAGTAGACAGAACAAGGTGCCATCTGTGTGTATTTATTGGCAAGAGACAAATGGTTTATGTAAATTAACTGCTCCAGATTACGTCAGATTGCCTTATTCCATTTTGTCTTAACAGGAGAAGGAAAACAAAAATCCCTTTGAATGCAAGTTTTGTCCAGCTTGCTGTACTAGCAAAACAAAAAAAAATTCCAGCTAGCAGAAAGCAATATTTGAACAACTATCTGCCCTAGGATTTATGTTTTACAGAGGTGTACAGCAAACAGCACTTCATGAATACTGCATACACTTAGGGAACCTATTCTCAGAGCTTCAAAGCTACTCACCAAATAGGACAAGGCATTGCAGTAGATTTCAGTAGGAAGTGGCACAGTCTCCCACACAAATCACTGATGCAGTTAAAACATTGTGAATTTCATTCCAGTTTACCACTTAATTATTACATGGCCTTCAGCAAGTTACTGTACATCTCTCCTTTTCTTTCTGCTAACATATTTCTTTATACTCACTTTAGAGCTGGAAGAGTAGATTGGGTAAAGGGCTTGAAACACGATGGTAGATAATTTCTCTACCAGGAATGAGGCTTTATTTCTTTCTTTTTTTTTTTTTAACTGTCAAAGTGTAGTCTTCATACAATGGAAACTGCTGTTAAGTGCTCCAACACCAACATACACCAGGATTACGCCTTGCAGTTCCTCTTTCGATGCTGTGTTTATTCACAATGCTTCTCTTACCCTCAGGTTTAGGTGTGTTCATTAAGAACAGAGTCCAGGGGTTTTGTTTTTCCCTATTCTGGGCATAGGATTTTAGTATAAAGGGAATATAATATGCTTGACCTGGATAAGAGAGATTGCCCTGAAGCAGCAGGAACACAAATCCCATATAAAAACACCCAAACCTGTTTCCTACCACACAGTAAAGCTTCTTTTCTGAAGCATGGACACCTTAATATTTGGGGGGTCTTTTAATGCATTATAGTGTCAAGGAGCTTTTTCCCCTGATTCATAATTTACAATATCTTATTATTTCAGTTCAAAACTCTCCCCATGCCAATCCTTGGCCAAAAAACCAGATTGAAACAGACATACAGCATTTCAACTCAAAAGAGTTAAAACTCATGCAGTAATGACAACTGCCAGCAAAGTGGCATATCAGTGCCTGAAAAACAGATGTGCTGCCATCCATATGATAGCACAGTAAGCTTTGGTGTTTACAGAAGCAAAAATACTTTTCCACAACAAAAAAAGAGATTTTAATGCAAAGTACAATTTTTTTTATAGCCTAGATTAAAATTTATCTATAACACATTCTACTCTTGTTAGAAAACAAATAAACCACCTTTCCACTTCTGTATTTCAGTCACACCTGCAGATCCAAAACAAGAGCAGAAAAGACAACTGCAAGACTTTTATTAGCTGGACTTGTGTTTTTCACTTGATCTGAATTTAGAGAAGAATGCACCATTTTCTCCCTTTATGTCAGAGTACATTTTCTCCATATCATTGCAGTGCCAACAGAAGCACATGCTTAACTATTACATAAGAGGGAAATTACAAGCAGCTTTAATTTCCATGCACTTTTCAAAAGCACAACTACAAGCAGAGAACACCAGAGAAACAGGAGCAGAACTACGAAAGAGCTCCTAGGCCCCGTCTATTTATAAACACAATAGTGCTTGAGCACTCTGAAACAAATAAAGCCCATACATCCAAATGCAGACACCAGCTAAATATCATTAAATGGTCATTGTGGGAGATATCAGCACAATTTTCATAAGAAAGGAGTAAATAAATGAGTTAACTTGCTGTTTCTCCTCTTGCAATTGTTTATTTTCTAAGCCAACAGCACAAGAATAGTCCCCATATCTCACCTTCATACTGTTCCAAGCAATCAGGCTTTCAAGGGAGTGAATAAAAGGGTCTTCCAAAAGAATTTTCAGGGTCACAAATTCAGCAGGTGCAGGGCTATGTGCCTCTTCTCCTTAGCTACTCACCGTGCACAGCCTGGAGCTATAAACTGTGCTACAGGAAAGAAGTAGGGGGTGGAGGTGTTTGGTTGTCCCTGCTGGCTTCTGTCAAACGTGTTTCAATGGCTGAAGCATTTAGTGGTCCAGGTTCATGTTACCCCTTAGAACAGGATATTTGGGTGTGTTTGCCCTCTGTAGTGCTGCAGAGATTCTTACTTATCCAACTTTGACACTTACCTATGACAAACAAGTACTTTAGTCCCTTTTCTGTGCCCTTCCAAAACTCTTCCACATGACACTGGAGGTATCTGTTTGTAGTTCAGAGGAGGATGCCAATGCCTCTGCTGTGACTGTATCTGGCAGTAGAGAGGTAGAATGTGCAGGGAGGCCGCTTATAGACAGAAAACTCACAGGAATGCTTTCTCAAAAAAGTCACTGTTGAGACCACACAAATTGGAAACATAAGTTGTTCTTCAGTGGCTGGAGTTCACCAAGATCATGTTTTTAATTCATGCAACAGCAGAAATCAGAATCAGATCCTCAGAATTCTGGGGATACCTGACTTAGTGTTGCCATCTTCTCTCAATAGAAAGAACTAAGAAAAAAAACATAAAATCTCCAACTGCATGCAGTAGCTTGGACAAGTGCAAGACCCAGCCCCAGCTGCTGTTCTGGAGCACAATAGATACAGTGAAGATACAGCTGGGTTAGGTCAAAAATCTTAAAGAAGGAGATGTGTTCTGAGCCTGAAGTACCATTTTGGTCATAGCAATCACTTTGGTAGTATGATGCTGTTAACAGAGTCAACTTCACAATCCTTTGTGCTTCCCCATGTTATTCTCCCATTACCTTATGAAAATCTTGGTTAAAACTTGCTAATTGTGCTGTGCCACAATATATGTGGTAGAGACCAGCATGTGACACAATATAAAGCTGTGTTGTGCTGGACTTTGAGCAAGAAAAAGTCATGGCTGCCACTGCCTCCATGCAGGAAAAGTACAGATTTCCTCACAAAAGAGAGCAGGGTCTGCTGCCCCCAGCCAGCTCATATCCTGAGCCCTGTAGCACCCACGAGACCACAATTTCACCACAAAGTGCAGCACAAGAACTTGCAAAGAGTTACCTAGAAACAAAGGGGCAACGTTTTGGGGCAGCACTGATTCAGTCATGCCCACAGACTTCACAGAGTCTGTCTTTGACACCAAGACCCTAAGTATCCAATTATTTTTCCCCACCATGACACAGGTACATGATCTAGACTGACATCTCTATCCTCTAATTTATTCCTTTTTCCACAGGCCTGCTTTAGCAAATTACAGTATATATGATAAATCTGACTACTATATTGCCCATAAAAAAACAATTCTGAAAGGACATTCATGTCAACTATTGTAGGATTAAAGTACAGTAACTACTCACACAAGACTTGTATCTTTGCTTTCCTCCTCTTACAACGTCCTCATCAGTGATAATCTCTTCTTGAAAAAACAGGGTAGGGTCTACAACCTATACATATGGTTTAAAGACACATTTGTTAGAAACACTTCCAGCTCTGTGCAAATTCAATAGGGTCTTGTTTTCCCACAGTTACATTTATTTGTAAAGAAATCTGAGATTTGATTTTATCAACTGAAACAAAACTGTGTGTGTTAAAGAAGGGTAAAAGCACTTTAAACTTCTTTCTAGTCTGAATGTCCAAGGAAGTCAGGGGAGAAATGAGAGTGTAGGCTTGTTGCCTGTGAAATTCTGTTCATTAGCAATATGAATAGGTCAGATTCAACCAATATCAGCATAATAGTCAGAAGTTCAACTACTTATGTATTTTGAAGACTGCATCCATTAATGTTTTAAAGGTCCTTTGTTCTTAGAAAGTTGTAATTTATTGGAAATGAGCAATTTGCAGTGTGTTTCAGTTCATGTTTCCCATAAAATGAAAATGAAAATTAATTAAATAATTTGGTTCTAATGTTAATATCCTTTATCATGTAGTACTCATTAACCAGTCACTGCATAAATGTATAGCTGTGAACCTAATAAAAGATATTAAAATAAATCTCAAATTTTTTTAAGAAGAGCATGAAGCTCTCCAATCATAAAGTTTTGATCTACTTATAGATTAGCATGTTCTGTCTTACAGGAGTAACATTCTTTTAAATCAGAGCTCCTTTTAAAGCAATCAAATATCACCATTAATCAGAGTTCCTCTTCTGCAGTGGTGATGGAAAACAGTCCATCAGAGTGCTGCTTTACAGGAGCATCAAATAGCCTTCAACATATGAAACCCTCTTTGGCCTGAAATGAAATTCTGCAAATTAGCAGAAAACATTCCACTTCTATTAAACACAAGTTCCTGTCCCATTCATGTCAGACAGGACCAGAACTTTCTGTATTTCATATATAGGAACAGAACTTTTTTACACACAGATCTGGTGCAGCCCATCAGAAACAAACTTATTTCTGCAGACTACGGGAAAACACTTCAACAAGCCCTTACAAATCTGAAAGACAGGTGACTGTGATTAGCAATTTGTATAATTATCTTTACTGATCATAATCCACTTAAGCAAAAAAAGAGTACTTAAGACGCTACAGTTGCTTCAGGGAGAGCAACTGTACATGGGCATTGAAGGATCAAGTATGCATTCCTACTTCCATGAAAAGACTAAACTCAGGGCTGTCTGTTAGGGTGAGGTTCACTAAGACTCTAACCACAAAAATAACTTCAGGTCTGCACTGCCATGTCCCACCCGCAGCATTGCACAGAGTCCTGGTGCTTCACTGGTGTCCTAGTTTGAAAGGCAGATATCTGCCAAGGAAAAGCGGGAACCTTCCTGGAGTGGAAAGAATCACCCTCTGTCTTAGTTTAAAAGAC
>WBMZ01002549.1:0-124557 GCA_013400975.1 Atrichornis clamosus | reverse complement strand
TCTAGCAAAACCACGACACTAAGAAAAAAACAAAGCTGCAGTTAAGGCAATGCAAGTTCAGACAGGCAAATCCAACCAGCCTCAGTCCTCAACTCGAGCCTGGCCAACTCAGTACAAAGCCTGTGGTCTGCTACCAGCAAGAACGTGTTACAGGAGTACAGTGTTAGGTTTGTGAATGTTCAAAATATTGTCAGTGAAAAATATTAACATAGACTTGCCCATATCTCACACAATAATAAAAAATAACTCTACATAGTCCAGTTAAAACACATATTTTATTATGTCCACTGCTGAAGGTTCCGATCATGATCAAGTTAAAAATAAATTCATATGAACAGTTTTCTGATGCAAATTTGTGAGTGTATTCAGACACAAAATTTCCTCTGAGTCAGAAAGTTTGACAGATAATGCAGGACACTAAGAAACTTTGCTTTTGTCTCATACAATTTAGATGGCTAAAAAAAGTTGTCAGGAAAACCTGTCAATCACTGAGGATAGTGCCATACTAAGATTTAACAGTGCTTGTCCTCTTCAGGCATTGTGAATAATGATCACTAGCTTCAAAGACACTAGAAACTAAAGTTTTCCTAATGATTTATGAGATTATTAATATTTTCTAACATAGTTCCACAACAGATAGAATGTAGTAGACAGGCATCATCTGAAGTGCTTTGCAGAAACTTGAAAACTTGTTACATGAAAAAGAAAATACTGCGTTCTCCTTTTTTTCCATATTTTCCACTGCAATGCCCCCAAACATTCAATTTCAGCAGTACCAACTTGAACCTGCCCCCCCAGTTATCTAACTACTCTTTCCTTCTACGATGCTTTTCCTGTTGTCTGGGTCTGCGTACAATTCCCCAGGGCTGTGAGCCAAATGACACTTGCAGAGAGCTCTGCTTTTCCACGGCTCAAAGACTTTCCTATAACCAAGACACTAATTGTGCTAAACACATCTCCTGTGTGTTCTCTATATATATGGCCTAATTCCTCAAACACACCTTACTGAGTGTTTGCCAAAGTCTGTCAAGGAAAAGCTGAATTATGCTTTTAATTTTCTCTAATCGCACAGGGCTAAAATAGCATTTCTATAAAATAAGCCTTTGATGAAAGTGTGAATTACTACTCTTCCGTTGCTGGCTATCACCCTGGATTCATTTTCAAAGGCAACCACCAGTGATAAGCCCCAAAATGTGCACTGCCAGCCACAGTTTTAGTGCTTTGCAGAGTGTTAATATTACGCACATTGAAATGGAATCCGAAGAAAGGGCCTGCCAGTCAATTTGCCTGGAAACCTCTATGTCTTTATAACCTGTTACCAAATAAAAGAAACAATCAAACCATGACCTCTCAGTTAGTCTTGCCGTGTAATGGTGTAAACAGGAAAGTAGTTTTAAGTTCTTATCTTATTAAATACACTATTAAATGTTTTAGTAAGTTAAATAAAGCTGCCTACTCTTCCCTGATAAGTGATCTTTACTTTTAGAAACAAAATATAGTATAATCAATCCATAATCACACAAAGATTGATATAGTGCAAATTAATGATGTGGTAGACTAAAGAACAGTGGGTGAGGCATGAGGCGGTGAACGGTTGCAATAAAATCTATTAACAAAATGGCAAAATCTGCCCTGAATTTTGCAGTTGCCAACACAGCACAGAAGAATGAAAATAGCTCTCTTTACCCTCAGATTCACATGGTCTGTTACATTTTTTCATGCCAAATGTAAAAGGCACCTTGCCATAAGAAGCTCAAGCAATACAGATAAAAGAAAGTGGATTAATTTTATCAATTGCAAAATGCAGATCTAAAAATTCTATAAGGAGCTAGGCTTCTCAATTAATGCTCACCAACATGTTTCATTCTATCATGTCATTAACTAAGTGTATCAGAAGTATTCAGACACAGTTCATTTCTTCTGACCCATTGTACAAGTAAAAGTCAATTGAGAGATAAGACTGCATTTTGCTAAACAAAATTTTTCCTTCTCTCTTTTTGTTGGTTTTTTTTTTTGTTGTTGATTTTTTGTTTGTTTCCTTGTTGGTTGGTTGGTTGGTTTTTTTGTGTTTTTGTTTGTTTAGTAGGTTTTTGTTTTCTTGTTTTGTTTTGCTTTGCTTTGGAGGTTTTTTTATGTTTTCTTATGGGTTTAGGCTCAATTCCACTACTAAATCCAGATTGGAAAATAGTATAATCAATCTTTATTATGCAATAACTTTCAGAATTGACAATAACAATGAAGGTCATATTCTGGTGTCAATGCATTTCTCTGATTTAAATACACAGATTTAGATGTGAAAGAACTTTGAAATCTATTTCAAACTACATGTGATTCACACTGCAAGTATTTTGTCAAAAAATATAGTTTCTAAGATAATTAAAGTAGAAACTGCTCTCAGCTGGGACTGAAAAGCAGACAGGCAGCTTAATGTGTACATAGTGCCAGTTTAACTGGAAGGTTGTTTTATATTAACAGAGTACATAAAGCTAAAACAATTGTTTGCAACTGAAGCTTTGTTTACATTCATATTGAAAACCGTGGTGCACATCCCCATGGGATTGTCCTTGGCTATTTGATTCAGTGACTCTATGAGTGATGGCAATATATTTTAATGTGAGGAAATGAGCATTAGCTAATTTTACCACTGCTAAGAAGTGCTGAGCTGAATGAGCTGGGCAGCATAACTCTATTTTCAGAATGGGGTACCAAAATGTGGCATTATTTTAACTTAATCTTCAGGTGTTTCAAGAAATCTAATCTTGATCCTTTAAAATTCAGACATCCATAGGGTCTCATAGCCTAGTCTGTCTTTAGGTATGAAGGTGCATTCAGAGGATGATTCTTCCCATCTTAAAATCTGTATATTCAGGATAGTTTCATACTTTATATTAACCTTTTATCTGAGTATCAGATTTTGGTCCCGTAGTCATTGTTCTTATATCCAAGGTTAAACAGAGACCTCAGAACTACTTAAGCCTCTTTTCACATAATTCTTTTCACTGGAGGATGAATGACCCAGAGAAACCTCCCTTCTTAGTTTTGGCATTCAATTATCAGCCAAATGCAGGGGTTAACAATTGTAAACATGCTGATGGGTTGACAAGTTTTATTCTTGAAAAACATATAGCTAAATATCTTACTCATAGTTAAATGTCTAAAAGCATTTTCTTCATCTGTCCAATTGCATTATTAGATGACCTGTGAGTAATTCAGAAAGTATTTAATAAGGATCAAAAACATAGGTCACAGCAGATCAACACTTTATATCATGTATGCAATAAAACATGGATGATGCCTTTGTTTCATCTGTGTTTGAAAAGTTTGATTATTTTAAAAATATGCAAGATAGAAAATTCTGTCTCTGGTAGACTGTTGTGTCATCTCACTGACAAAATATTTAAATCTCTCTCTGTTAAGAATACATTGAGGCAATTTTAGGTACACACAAAAATAAAAAAAAAAAGCCAACATGATATATTACATAGTACCTGGGAGAAGTGTGACAGAGGTCTTTTCGTTTTAGCAGTACTTTCCTGAAACTCATCTCAAAACTTCTCTTCTTTGGCTTTATGCCTTCTCCATCCTTATTTCCTGTACAATATTTTAGAAAGTAACTGAATGTAAAAGAAAGCCTGTCATTATCACTGCTTGGTATTTATTGCAGAAGTAGCTATATCTGGCTTTGTGGTTTGTTATTTGTCACCAAAATTCTCCTTGACACTTCAGTTCTTAGCTTTATTCCTTACAAAATTCTTGTAGTTCATTTTCTTGCTTCACTGTGATGTTTTTAAAGCTTGGCTACCTCTGTAAAACTTAAGTACTCTTCTATCTTTGATAATTAGTCATCCGAAGCATAAACAATCCTCCACTCTAAGTTAAGCTGGTGTCAGCATGTTGTGTTGGCTGAAGTCTTGCTTATGTTTGTCTTCACTTATGTTCAAAGACCAGACTTTCCAAAATGCTGTGGGATAGCCTGTGCAGACCTCCACATGCTCAACTCTTTTGTTCAGGCTCAGCCTTCCACAGAGCATTTCAGTGCTAAATGGAAAGTTCTAATTTGGCTTTCCCTATTTTAAAATATACATGTACTTGTTTTCCTGGAAATCTACAATGCTTCACTTGTCTCAAAGGACTCCTGGCAGAATCCTTCAATGTCATTTTTGCGTTTAACACACGACTTGGCAACAACTTCTGTTTGCATGATTGGGATGAGACTTTAAACACTTTGAGGTTAAAGGATCTCTCAATAGTGGGTGGGCATATTGTGTAATTTTCTTTCAGAGAAATTACATTTTCATATCTGAATCCTACTTAGTCTGCATTAAAAGGTCCTTCCACCATCACAACAGCTTTCAAGTATTCTGGGTGGCAACTCAAATAAATAAATCATAGAAGCAAACTATATATATAAAAAAGGCTTTTTTCCTAATATAAGATCATAAGATGTCTATAGACTTTATAAAATATATGGAATTTGTTAATAATGCAATAGAGACAAGTTTTTTTGATTGTTTGGGGTTTTTTCCACCTGTACAGCTGGTCATGGATGGTACAATCCAGTCAAACAATGATATTTACTCAAATGCAATAGTGTCGAGCCTTAGAAACCATAAATCAAACATATTCTGTTGGAGATATACTTCACTGAAAATAAGACTAAATGGAAGAAAAGCAGCATATTTATTCCTAGTGCTGATCTGTACTTGGTTAACTTTCAGGCATCCAGCTTTATTCACATGTATACCTCTAGCTAGCATGATCTTAACCTGATAAAGTAGCTTTTTTACTGTAGTCCTTTATAAAATGGAAAAAAACCCCTTTTCCATATATCCAACCTAAACCTCCCCTGCCACAGCTTCAGACCATTCCCTTGGGTCCTGTCACTGGTCACCACAGAAAAGAGAGCGGTGTCTGTCCCTCCTCTTCCTCTCACCAGGAAGTTGTAACTGCAATGAGGTCTCCCCTCAGTCTCCTCTTCTCCAGACTGAACAGACCAAGTGCCATCAGCCACTCCTCATATGTCATCCTTCCAAGGCTCTTCACCATCTTTGTTGCCCTCCTTTGGACAAAAAACCAAACAAAACCCAAAAAACCTACTCTGAACTCCTCAGTGAAAAATAGCAATTAACAAAAATGAAATGTATGAATTGAAATTTTTCTCTGCTATAAATTTTATAATTGTAATTTGAAATCATATTAAAGTTCTGCTGAGAAGTTATTGATAAAAGGTAAAGAGTTGACCAGGAAATGCAAAGACTTCAAACAGTGCTATTATATGGTAGATAATCAGTAGCCCAGCAGTAGAAAGTGTGATAGATTGTTTTATTGACATCTAGGACTTGACAGAATTTAATTTAAAGTTTATTAGCCTTTATAAATGGAACTTATTTATAAAAAGTGACCAAATAACCACAGTAATTAAACAACAGGTGGCCAACCTTACTCACAGATCACAAAATCTTCCAGACACAAGTCTTTGTTTGGCTGAGCTCACCAGAGGGAAGTGAACCTCTGGAAGCCCAAAACTAAAGCAAACATTTATGGTGGTGAATCATATTTCAGCAAGCAAAGAAGAGTATGAAGTAAATTCTAGTCTTCATTCTGCCATCTTTGTTATTTTTAAAGAATAAACTTTTAATTGAAATAAGAAGATCAGAGACTTCTAACAAGAGATGCAAGTTAGGAATATATAAACATCTCGGGATAGTCCCATTAAGAACTACACTGGCAAAGGTTTAGGTCATTCTTGATGATTACTATAAATACACAACTGCATTGCCGTGCAGTCACATTATCAGTCACACACTCCCTTCCATGACACCTTTTTGTGTTTTTAAGTTATTTTGATTTTATATTCCAGACAAATCAGCTCTGTGCCTGAGACAGTGAAACCATAATTTCTACAGCTCTGTGGTTTAAACAAACACTGGTTCTCATTAGAGAATGGTGTTATAATGCTGAAACATGCAGGGCAATAAGAACCTTTTTGGTAGTGATTTACAAATGCCATTGTACAACCACAATCTACCAATGTTATTACTTAAAAG
Source organism: Atrichornis clamosus (assembly GCA_013400975.1). NCBI lineage: Eukaryota > Metazoa > Chordata > Aves > Passeriformes > Menuridae > Atrichornis > Atrichornis clamosus. The sequence goes on along the minus strand of WBMZ01002549.1, from coordinate 118,510 downwards.
GACAAGATGGGGAAAAGAAGGGAAGAGGGAAGAGAAGGGAAGAGAAGAGAAGAGAGAAGAGAAGAGAAGAGAGAAGAGAAGAGAAGAGAGAAGAGAAGAGAAGAGAGAAGAGAAGAGAAGAGAGAAGAGAAGAGAAGAGAGAAGAGAAGAGAAGAGAGAAGAGAAGAGAAGAGAGAAGAGAAGAGAAGAGAGAAGAGAAGAGAAGAGAGAAGAGAAGAGAAGAGAGAAGAGAAGAGAAGAGAGAAGAGAAGAGAAGAGAGAAGAGAAGAGAAGAGAGAAGAGAAGAGAAGAGGAGATCAAATATCCAAGCTAATTTAAGTGATCAGAAACAGAGATATAAAGAGAGCTTCATACAGCTCAGTTTTTTCTTCCACTTCTGCAGGACTGTAGCTGACTCTCCATTGCAGGAGATATTTTATCTAATGCAGGTATCTCCAGGACAGCTTCTTCTCCAGCTTTCTTCAAGAAACTGACATCTCTAGATAATTTCCTGCTTAGAACTTTACTTCTTTTTTGAAAACCTTAAAAATGCAATTACTTGCTACTTATTCATTCCATGGACAGGATTTTTTCTGTTTTTTGATTCAAGCCTTTCAATATAGATCTCTAAAGCAATTTGTCTCTATCGATCTACAAACTGTATCTCCTTTGAAGTTTAGACTCACAGCAGGTTCAAAGCATTCCCAGAGTGTTAAGACAGGTTGTATAAGGCAATAGCTTGATGACATGTTACATATGGGTCTGGAGAGGAGAGAGGAAGGAGCAGAAGAGCTGGAAATGGATTTGAGCTTCTTTTTCTGGAGAAGAAATTGCTAAATCATTTCATGTTTATTGTATCGTTACTTACTTTGGGCAAATGAGAAATAGGACAGAAATGGAAGGAGACAAAATAACAAGTTAAATGTTTATATGAGTTAAGAAATGCTTTGTACCCACAGCACCTCAGCACTTTCAGGATGAAAGTATAAGAGCCTTCATGTGGAGCCGGTAATTACCAATGCATTTTATACACAGGGCTTTTTGGAACTAAGCTAGGTACAAGACAGGTGAGCACCAAGCCAGAAACACTGAATGGAAATGTTTACTTGGAAATATAAGAAAAAAGTAGATACAGAATGTGTTAGGACATCATATTTTAAAATATTCTCGGTTTATGTTACATGGAAATATTAAATAAATGGGATTTGCAAAATCAGGAATTATCAAAACTCAATAAATGGTAAACAAGGTTTTCTTTTATAGAATTGAACTAAAAATCATAAGTATCAATCAAAAGTAAGAGTCTTAACTAAGCACAAAGTATAATTTAATTTCTTTGGAATCAAATAAATTGGGTTTTGTGTCTAATTTTATGGGATGATGTTTTAATTTCTAAGCATTTGGTATAATTATTTAAATTTTTTTTTAAATGTTCTTTGCATAAACAGTACTGAATCATAGAAAATCACAAAAGGTTTATACTGGAAGGAACTGTCCTTCACGAGGACTTGCACCACAATTTTGCCAGGGACTGAGTTGTGACCGAGCAGCCAATGGTTTCCTGGACTCTCCTTGTCCTTCCAGATCATGAGCAGGACATTTTCTGTGTCCATGAGCTCAGAAAGCAAGTCTTCTGCACCATCCGCCTATGGACCCACATGGTCTGCTCCTTGCAGCTGGCAAGCCCTTATTTTGCCTTTAGCATCCTTCACCAGTTGCAAATCAAGCCAAATCAAGGTTTGCTCTTTCTGATTCCATCCCTATGAGCTTGTGTGATCCTTCTACATTCCTTATGGGCAGACCCTCCCTGCTTCTGCCCTCTCCACATTTTCTTTTTGCTTTTCCTCTGGGATTCCCCATTCAGCTAAGCTGGCATCCTGCTCTTCTTCACAGGGAGTTTCCCATAAATAAACAGTTCCATGTTACAATAGACTGTTTTTCACAGCTTTCAGTCACAGGGGCAGATACTGACATCGGTTAAGCTGCTTAACTCCACTGAGTGAAGGTACCTCAGTTTGTGCCAGCTCCAAATCTGGGTTTTAATCAATTATGACTTACAGTCATTAAATAATGTTGTTCATGAGACTCTGTGCAAAATGCATTTACAATGTGTTTTATACAGTACTTTGGCATAAGAGTTGATACACCGTGAGATACATAATTGCATTTTGCAATACATTCCCTAGGTTGGATTATGTGTGTGTTAGAGTATTTATTAGAATTATTTAGTAGAAATTATGAGAATGCTTACTTCTATTTTAGTTTGAAAAATAATATTTAGTTTATTTTATAGTCATGGTAAACCTGTAAATCTATCCTTAATATGCATACATGTGCTACCTCCTTCTTAGTAGTATGGATCTGCATTTGTCTACAGGCACAGATATGAAATTATTTCCTCTTCATGCTCAGAAATGGAAAAGAAGACAGTTACTTATCCTCCACAATATTTTTTCAGTCTATGACATAATATCATATTACTGCAATTGTATTTTTCACACACTTAGTTCTCCATTTGAACAAAACAATAATGGTTTGCAGAATTTTGCAATTATAAAATTAAGTATTCAATGGCATTTAATTGATCATTATATGTGAGAAAAAAATTCAGTGTCTCTCCCTATTATGTTGCTCTATAGCTATAAATTTGTTTCTGTTCCTTACAAAACCATGGAAATACAGAATTTGAAGAGATACATACTCACCAGGTCTATTTGCAATGCTGCATCATAACAAATTTTCTTCTGTAAAAGATTTAGTATTATTATCCACCTATTAGTTCACATCAGAAGGTTCATCGTGTTGATAGCAAAGACAACCTTGTGTCTGATGAGACAAGATTTAATAAAAATACCTAGATCTGTAACTGTTGCTGTGAGAGAATACTCAGATTCAGTTTCATTTTTCAGTGTAATTATTATTTATATGTACCTGGTAGAGAAAAAAAACTGTGTATTTTTACTGATTTTAATTATGGAGTAGGATTAAAACAAGGTCTAATTTAACTAACATTTTAAATAACTGTAATGTGCAACTTTGAATAAACTTAATTTCACAGATTCATAGACCATCATTTGTTGTTATAATCACTATCAAATTAAGCTGTACAGATTTTTAAGAATGGATAATGTCTGTATCTGTCTCTCTATAAAATTTAGAATTTTCTAAATTGCCTCCAGTAGCAATTTACTTCAGCTTACAGAAGCTGGCCATTTCTAATATCCAAATATGAGTCACCCAAACAGGCAGTCTGTGCAGCTATTTTCAAAAACATGTGCAAACACTGGTAACCTGTTCATTAATACAAATCTCTTCCAAACAACAGTGTCTGTAGCTGTGAAAAAACAAGACAATTTATGACTTCGTGATTATACATATTTGGAGACAGGACAATGCAAAACACAGAAGAAATCTGACAAAAATTGATGGATGGATGAATAAAGAAACAATAATAACAATTAAAATAATAATGATAATAATTTTTTAAATTGCCTTTGCAGCTTCTCAGCTGTCCTGAAAGGAGAACAGTTGTTTATCTCCTGCCTGTTTTGCTCCCAGGTGTACTTTCATGCATTTCTCTGAACACATCACATCTCCTGCCCTGACAGTGGAAAGCAGCACCTCCCCAGGGAGGGATTCAGCAGGACAGCTGTGGAGCCTGCTCAGCCTCAGCCCGGGGCTGAACGCAGAGCTCTCCGGGACACACCATTCTAACGAGACTCACATTGCCACAGTTCTGGCAGCTCGACCTTAACACTGCAACCTCTCAGCCTGCACTCCTCATCAAATAAGACCCCAAAGTGCCCTAAATTCTCTAACAATTGCCCTGTGTCCAGATCCATTTAACTAGTTTAAATCAAAACAACCCCCACACGGAAATATGCACGTTAGAGTAATGCGTGCTTTGCTCCTTATTAAATATACCAGTACATTCCCAGTATTAATAATCTGCAGAACTATATCAGCAATTTACATGTTCACTAGCAGGTGGGACTGTAAAAATACATAGATAATTTTATTGACCCCTGATGTTTGGGTTTTATATTGCTCTTTACAACACTTGCCTCAGTTGTCAGGAACTGTCTTCTATGGCTTGGGGTAGTGTGTGTGTGTGTGTGGAAATAATGCCCTTTACCTAAGGTACTTTTGTGAACAAGATGGGAGCACAGTGTAGTATTGCTGGACAAACACCTGTGGAAGGAAACTAAAATAAATAAGTTAATGACTTGCCTCAAATACAATTAAGTTATAGTAGGTAATAAAACAAATTTAATGTTCTTATAGAGTGTTTACAAGAATATTATGCTTAATTTGTGAGTTATCCTTTCATCTTGCTTTCCCACCAACACAAAAAAAGACCTTTGAGGTTTCTGGACTTGTAAGTCAAAGACTGCCACTGTTTACATAAAAGTGTAGTGAGAGAACCTATTTGCACTAACATCTTTGAAATCACTACACTTGGCTTCAGCAGTGTTTAAAATTCCAAACAATATGCAAACTTAGTTTTCCATTTTGAAGTACAGTTAAAGACATTTTTACTATTTAAAAACCTTTTATTGTGATCATCGGGTACAGCAAATTGTGAATAGATGGCACACAGAAATGTGTCTGTATCAGGGAGATTGAATTTTCTACTTTACCAACAGACACCAAAGAAAAGTATGTTTTGTCAAGTCAACCAAAAGGATCTGGGATGAAACATCAAAGGGTTTTTTGAGGGGGAGAATGAGTGTGTTATGTTGATTTTTTTTTCATATGTAGTGATATTTTTCACAATAAGAATACTTTGCATGACCATTTGCACTTTGTACATACATATCTTTCAGCTGCAAGGTGGGACAGTATATACACTCTAATAATTTCCAAGGTTTGAAAATTACTTTTTTGTTTGTAATGGGTTCCTTCCATCAAATACATAGATCATGTATCCTTGCATCTTTGCAAAAGTGTCAGAATTGTAATTGAAATGTTTAGGTTAAATCTTTGACAATAATTTAATCATAATCATATTTTTTTTCAGGCATCTAGAGCTAGCAGATTATTTTGTGTAGGATTTGTACTGGACTTTGAGCTGGGCTAAATACTGATTAATATTTGAAAAACACACGGAGTACTCTCCTGCTTACATCTAAGTTTTATCAGCCAGGTCCTACATGAAAGATCCTACTTCTATTTGAACTTCTATTCTGTTAAACTGAAATGCTTACGTCACTAATACACACCGTAAGGTCCTCTCTTCTACAAAGACAGATACAGACATGCTTTATTTTGCATGCCTTAAATGGACACCATTAGAATCAGATGGACAATTTACACAGCATAGCTTTAGGTAAACATATAATTCTTTGCTGGGCTGTGGCTTAACCATATACATAAGTCTCTAATTCATCCCAGCTTTAAAAGTTTCACTTTAACTGAGTTACTTGTAACACTTACAAAAAAAGACAGAAACCAAAGAAGGTAAAATCCTTCAGACTTAGGCAGATGCTTGGCAGGGGCAAGTTGCAGCAAACTGTTGAAGTCTGGCAAAATTATAATAGGATGACTAAAGTCCTCATACTCTCAAGCATTAGGCAATGTTAAATTGATTCTAATTAGTAGGTAGAATAGGTTATCAGAAATCAGTAAGATTAATATATTTTATCCTACCTCTTCCACAGTTACAGGAATACATTTGTTATTAATACATTTAATTTAATGGATTAATTTGGAGTCAGTGCAGAAATTATGGACACTTAGGAAATGATCAGTTTGTACTTCCATATGTTTAATATTAAAAGAAAGTGCCTCACACTGGTACTCTGGTAGATGTCACTTCACAGTGAATTAACATTGCTTCAGACCTCAAGAATCAAAGAAGAATTGAAAATTATTCAGCTATATAGTCACACTAACAGATATAATTAAAGGTCTGTCAGCACTTTCATTACATAAAGCCATTTTTAAGCTGTTTATATCTTGGCCATGACATTTTGCTTAAAAATAGAAGTGGGCTGTGAGCTTCCTGCCTGGAAGTAAATTTTTGTTTCTTTTGAATGTAATTTGAATCAGATTATTTTCCTATGTTTCCTTCCCATGACAAAGGGGTTAAAGAACATTGTCTGGTTTTTACATTCCTCCCACACATACAAAATAGATCTGCACTTCAATTTAGCACCTTGCAGATAGTTAGGCTCCATCTACATTTAGGCAAATAAAACTCAGCCAGGGCACAGCTAGATCATTGACCCACAGCCATGTACTGTTTAATGTACAGCCCTGGAGGGTTTTTCCCACCCCAGCTAGAGTTTTCCCAATGTTCAGGAGCACTTTGGGGAACATCACAGGTTAAGGCAGTTTGGATGTAGCCATGCAGCTTTGGAGGTTTGGGAGAGTGAGTTTAGTCATAGCTTGGAAACTATGAGAAGACCTTTGGTGTTAGGGTGAGAGACGAGCCATTTTTTTATAGATGGCAAGTAGATGACCCTGTTTTATTTGCCAGTATGGACATACTGTGAGTATACTTTGCAGAGACACACTGGTCAAAAGATGTTTCCAGTTTGGCATGTGTTCACCATGCTGGCTGGTACATGGGGGTCTAGGAACATTTTAAGACACCATTTTGGTTTGAGCTTAGTTATAGAAAAGAGGAAATCAATTTCCATGGGATGTTCAAAACACAGAATAAAATTGCTCAGCTATTAATACCAGGATATATCCAAAATGCTTTATTATTTAGGCAGAGGTTCAAAAAAATCAAAGTGTGACATTATGACAGAATTATTTAAAGTAGGACAGTTCACAGATATGTTGCTTAATTGGCTGTTGTGAGCTTTGGAGGCCAAAGTCAAGATGGATATATGCACAGTCACTGCCAAGGAATCCATTGGAAGGAAAGTGCTTGCTCATTCCCAAGAGAAATCATGAGATCGTTGAAGAGGTTAAAAGAGCTCAGCATGCCCATACTCCATCCAGACAAATCTTTTTGAGTGTATGGAGTATTTCCATCACTTCTCTCATCACCTTGAATTGCATCCCAAGTGGATCACAAGTTGTTCTCACAACTGAAAGATAAGCAGTACAGATTTTATTTATTTATGTGAAAGTGTCATCACAAATCAGGAAGTATGACTGAAACACTTTAATTTCATTAGTAGTCAGAGCAATTTTTTAATCATAAAACTCAGACAGAATTAAATCTTTGGTAAGAAGATTACTGTAGCCTGTTACATTTCTACAACTGCTTAAGAAAGTAACCAGGAGTTTTCTGAGAAAAACTGTGTTGGGAAGGTCAACAGCATATGCCTAAATAAGACATTCCAAAAGTTATCAACTGCATATGATTGATCTGTCTTGTAAACATAAGCACAGTAAAGCAACTTTCACGCTCTCTACTCAGAAAATAATAATTAAAACTAATATGGTGTTACCAGTTCATCTAAGAAGGAAATTATCTCTTTGCACTGAGAATGAATTTCTGTAAATAAATTCAGCTTCTGAAGCATGAAGAGTCCAGACATAGAAATATCATTGTTACTATCAGGAAAAAAAACCCAAGGAAAAATAGTAGAACATGCCCGTTCTGCAAAAAGTAAGGATGGACACTTGCTTATAAAATTGGGAGCAACATAACAAAAAATTAACCCAACACCACAATGCCAAACAAAAAAAATGGAAAAAAAAAAAAGAAAGAACAAAACACCCAAGGCTTACAACAGGTATTAGGACTGAGGAGGATTGAGTAAGAACCAGAGGGATAACAGGTTTTGCCTTCAAAAAGACCACATCAAGATGGATCTACCCTTACTGATCAATGGTGATCGCCTGGAGGAGCAAGTAGCAGGGCTCAGAAGGACAAATCTCCATTGTGGTTGCTTTGCTAGTGACACTAATTAAACAATTAAAGAAAGACAAAGATTTGATTTACGGCTGTCGCTCCAAGTTACTGGAAGACCCAGATCAAGTGAATTATAGGTTCCATCTGCTGTGATTGATTCACAGTGAGTTGGAAGTAAATAAAGTCTCTCTGTCTTACGCAGACAAACCATGTGTTTTTCTTGCTTTATTTTTCAATTTTCACAAAAATTCTTAGTGCAAAATGCAATGTTCATGTTTGCCTGACATTCCAACTGATTGTGGAATGACACAACACAGGAAGTTTTTGAAAAGTAAGCAGAAGATTTTTGTATACATCCTTTGAAGTAACAGGTGCTTTTGCAGTGGGAAGATACATCCTGTTGCTGTCACTGCCTCATACTGCTGAAGTCTTCTGGTGAGGAGCAGCAAAGCCATCATAGTTCAAGGAGACTGTGATCTAATAGTACATCAGTAAAAGGTATTTTGAATAAATAAATAAATGAGTAGATAAACCAGAAGTGATATTATTAAAAGTTGTTTTTTGGTATACTATACAGAGTATGAGAGAAAGCAGAACACTGACCACAAGGAACAATTAAACTGGGAAAAAGCTTACTTTGCCATTATTGAATCTCTCAAGATGAATTTCTGGAAATAGAAAAAGAGTTACTAAGTACATCTGAGATCTGGTTCTGGGACTAATTAGCAACGTGAAGGATCCATGCAAACTGGCCTTTATACTTCGGAAGAAAATCGACATCAGAGAAAGATTAGGCATAGTATGGCTTCACCTTCCCATGCTTAACACTTCCATAAATGTTCCCACTGAGAGTAGAGACAAAGTGAGGAACAGGCTCTTGGCCGATGCTGCTGGAAGAAATTTCATTTCATCCTTCACTCTAATAGGGAGTTAGCAAAAGGCTGTTCTGCACATGGGCAGCTATTTTGAGATTACATCATTGTGCTCATTGAGGACCAGAGAAGAACAGAGAACAAGACAAAAAGTGCATGAAAAGCATCATAATCTTAATTGAATTTTGAATGCAATCTTTTTGTCTAAATGCATGTTTTTTAAAGAAAAAGAGCATTAATGACTCCAGGAATTGCTCTTAATTTTTCCGAATCTGTCCTTTGGAAGTTAAAAGTGGTGGGAGTTGTAGAACAGTCTCAGCCGAGATGTACTGAAGTCAGTAGAATTAATCTTGCTGACTAAGGAATATTTTATTTCTCCATTAAGTTTATTATGCATCTAACACTTCCATGAACTTATGATGGGCTTTTAGGCACCATCCAAGGTAACTTAGAGGGTCATATGTGCACTGCTCTGTACTGTGAAAGCAGATGCTTTAAAATGTACAGATTTTGTGATTCTCAAACAAATTGTTCTGAATCCTGCCTTTGGGAACATGTTTTGTATTGCTTCACCATTTCTAGTATTCTAGGAATATTAAACAGTACTTAAATAATTGATTTTATAACACAGTTTATAAATAATAAACTTTCAAGCTCTTGGAAATGTCTATTATATGAAACAGCTTAGTAAAATAAAAAGGCATGTTTTGACTCTGTCACACCACCCCATGACTCAGAGATTGGACAATGTTTTACTTTTACATCTCTATAACCTTATCCCAGGTATGGGATAATGAATACTACCATCTTAAAGAAAATGAAACTTCAGCTCAAGGTTCACAATGGTACGTTCCAAAATAAATTAGTTGTACTGCATATTTTTTCTTAAAATAAAGTAGGTCAAGCTACTATAAAAGTAATACTCCTTTATTACTGTTGATAATCAACAATGGTCTTCCACAGTCCTTAGCCAGTTTAAAGCTATTTTTTAATTTTTGTGCCAACAGGCTGATTGGCAAGAAAACTACACAGCTGCAAGGCCTTCTGGCTTCAGCTTAAACTCTGAGTGTTCAGTTCTTCTAAAAATCGATTCAGATGGCTGAGGTCAGAGTCTGCACTGCTATCAGTTCCCTACCTTCCTGGTTTGCACTGTGGTAAAGAAAAACTCGGAATGGGTGACTGAAGAAATCTGCTCTGGTTTTAAAGCTTGTACAGTTGTTACTAACAGGTTGTGTTGTTTTGGTTTTGGTTTTTTTCAAAACACAAAGACTCTATTGACTTTTTTCAAGGTGGAAACAAGTGTAATTAAAAAATAAGATTTGACTTAATATACTACATTTGCCAGGGTCACGTGAATGATATTGATGCAAGAGGTCACTACTATTGCATAAAACTTGTTGGAATTATTTTGCCAAAACACTTCTAGGGATGATTTTTCTGTTTGTACTGAAAATTTTCATTTTCCTGAAAGTTTTTTTGTGAAAAAAATATTTCTGAAATCAAGTGATTTCATTTAGAAAAGAGGAAATTCACATTTGTTTTTGTTTCTTGCATTACTTTATTTGATTAATCAGATACAAGTACAGGGAAAATAATTTTAGAAGTATAAACATGAGAAGTTTCTCACAGTCTGTAAATTTATCCAAAAGCAAAAAGTTGGGATTCTTTGCTTAAGAAACCATGCAGTTTTTAGAGTCAGGAAATCTAATATTTTTCAGGAAAAACAAAATTTTTGCAAAGCAGAAATTATAAATTCCAGCTGTTCTACTCAAGGTTCAAATTGTTCTCAGCTCATGAGCTAAATATTTTATTGACTTACCATCCAGTCTTCTGTCCCTCTAGTTCTGATTTCTAGATTCTGCTTTCATTTAAAGCACAGCGTGGTTGTACAGGTGCAGAGCAATACAGGATACACCTTGATGTGTTTATCTTCAAAGACTACTAAGACGGTGGATTTATATTAAGAAAAGTCTGTGTCATTTCTTTCTAAATACTGGCTACTTTTTGAAGACTGGATACTTCTTGTTTAGATAAGTTAGAAAAATTGCTCAAATACTTGAAGGGATAATAGATCGGTTAATTCTAACCAAGTTTGGGGCTATTGCATTTAACTTGAAAAAATACAGGAAATAAGGTCTTTATAGTGAGCTATCTACCAAAAAATAGATACAGGCATTGTGATTAAATTGTAGGTCACATCAGACATTCAGTTTTGGATTTGCAGTGAATGTGTTCATTTTCCTAGTCCAAATTTTCCATAACCTAAAAATAAATTGGTATAAGTATAGCATTATGTACTTCAGATCCACTATTCTGTTTGTGTGTTGTGACAGTATTTACAAAAATGAAACACAATATATTAGTTCTGATTAGGTAATTCGCTTTTTCTTCCTAAATTGCTCTCTGTATTAAATGTATAGATATACATTCTTTGCAGCATTTTCATAAAACAGTTTTTGTGGGGGATTTTAATCTCTGTTACACAACTGAAACTCCATATTTACATCTGCATCTGCATGTTTGCCCAACTGAGTTAATCAAAAGAGAAAATAAAATAATTCCAGTTTTTATTAGTCTTAACAGTTTGAAAAGCACCCTTTTAAAACCAGATAACATCTTACATCTTCAAACAAAAGAAGTGCTTGTTGAAGGCAAACTAATATGTTGAAAAGTGTGTTTTTGAAGCAATCATTGAAAATAACATTGAGATTATATTTCATCTGTCTTTTAGGAAGAACTCCTCAGGCACTAAGAAAACCAGACTTTCTCATCTTGTTTTCGCTCCTAAACTCCAGAAGCATGATCAGGATGTAAAATGTCACCTTTAATATTCTTTTATTTTCATATTAGTGTTTAATTGTAACTAAATCTTCATATTTTTAAATATTCCTGGCCTATGCAATGATAGATTGAACTTGACTGACCTGTTTCCTATTGATTCAGTGCTGTTGCCTGTCCCACTCCTGACCATCTGACCTGCTTTATTCACTCCTGAGATTACTCTTATTAGCACGGCTTGCAGCACCGCTATGCATATCACTGGCCAGCACATTTGAATTAATTATGTTTTCCTGAAGAAGAAATGGGACAAGAAACTAGGCCAATTATTCACTGTTAACCAACAGAAAACATTCACACTAGTGGTCCCAAATGTTCCCTGTGCCTCTGTTTAAAATTAATCCATCAGAAAATCGCAGGGAGGATGCTCAAGACCCCCCTCCAATTATTTAAAATCAAGTCATTAAATCAGACAAATGCTGGCACTGCAACTCAGCAGGCGCTAATTTAACCCATATGCTTTGGGACTGTTCCTACATCCTTTTGTCTTAGCCAGAATTTATGCAAGACTTGTTTTTTTTTCCTATAAAATAAAACTGTATTATAAGATCACCAAATAATTTTAAGCCCAACGGGTTCTACATGGAAGCTGGATAAATATGAAAAAAAACTATAGGTCAGCAAAACATGTAGTAACTTCTTGGAGACTAATATTATAGAAAGGAAGATCCAAAAAGTGCCAAAAATAGAATAACCACCATGGAATTATGTTCCATATTGAAGATAATCAAGATAAATTCCTACATATACATGATAATATTATGGCAATACCTTATTAAAAATATTAAATGTGTGCCTCCATCTCAGCCTCATAGTCACTTTTCTTGTTTTTCTGCACTTCTTTCATTTTTTCATGCTGTTTCTTTCTTTATTTTTTCATACTTTGTCATTTTTTTAATATCTTCACATATTTCTCCTCTGTTTCATGTCTCAGGTTATTTCTCATTCTTTCTCATGTTTAGTACACCTTCCTTTGAAATCCGTGTGTGAAAGAAAGGGACAAAACAAGTTAAAGTTTAACATCATTTGGGTTTGTCTAAAATGATATCGTCATTACGCACAATGCAGATAATCCGTACATCAGCTTTCCATACTGTGTTCATTACAAAAGGAATGTTGATTAAATTATGTTTAGTTGTGCATGACTTATAAAGGAAGTTGTGATTTTTCGTATTTGAAAATTCATAATAATAATTTAAAAACACTAAAGTTTTGTATTTATTACAACACCAATTAAGAGAAGAAGAGTAAAAGAACTTTTTCAGTGTAGTAAAGGCAGTGACACTAGCCCTTTTACTATGTGGCTAAACATGTTTCAGTGCAGTAACTCCAAAAGATGATGCAGGAAACACCTGTATATTAAAAAAGAAGGATCCTCATTCATTATTTATCACTTTGATTAGTGTTGTTATTGTGCCAGTACATGATATAAGAATTTTGTATGTGTACTTTTTGGTTGGTTTTTTTTTTTGTGCCTGTCACAGCAACTTACCATCTGGAAATGCTAAAAGTGCATAAAAGAAATAGGATTTATTTGCAGAAACAATAACTCCTTCTTCAAACTTTCTTCAATCTGGGCTATGCTTTTGAATACAAGTTGCCCTTTCCAACTGTTATTTGCTTTTTGTTTTTGTAATTGGTCATCACCATGAAACTAGTATATAAATCTGTGAACACTTCTGTGTATAGAAGAGTGCTTCCATTGATTAAAGAATAGGCCTTTTTACAGGAAACTCAAGGGATGCATGCAGTTCAAACTGAAATACTTTCCTTCATTTTTGTAAGCAGATTGGGAATTGAAAAGAACTTTTATTCAAGAAAAATCAAAATGGAGTATTACCAAAGCAACCTCATGCCTTGGACTATGCAGTTTTCTATGAATTTGACATCCTTATCAAAGTCATAGGATTTAACCACAAACTTGATAAAAGCTTGGTTAGAAAATATGATATTTGAGGTCCAGAATCTTGTTGCCTCAAGGGAGAATTTCCCTCAAGTACAGACTTTGGAATGTCACCTTGGGATAGCCTGCTCGTTGGCTAAAAGAATTTCGAAGCTCTTGCAGCCTACTTGCCAGAAGAGTTCTTGAAGCCTTGACTGGCAGAGGCTTCCCCTGCTGCCTTTCCAAAGCATCAGGTGCCCATTAATCTCCTCTCGCCCTGGTCAGTTAGCTCCTTGCTTCTTGACACAAAGGCACAAGAGGCAATGACAGGGGAGACAGAAACAGGACTTAAATAAAGTAATTGATATGTATTTACAGTCATTTCCATAGGAAATTCCCAAAGGTCAGCTGGCTGAACCAACAGCATGAAAAGCTGAGGGATGGAGACTTTACAGAAGGGGCAAGGGGAGCAGAGGAAACAGTTCATACTGTGGAAATTTAGAGGCTAAAAGGGCACAGACTGTGTAAGTGACACATTGTTGATGGATGGATGGATGTATTTGCAGAGTTCCCAGGAAACATCAGACAGAACAGAGAACACCTTTAACAGGAGATCTGTAGGAATGTTTGTTTAACGATTTCTTTTTTTATCTCCGCTATGACTCACAGATGGAACAAGATGTTGGGTGTGATCTTTCCAGGGTATTGGCTCTACAAGATGTGTTCCTGCTCAGTTTTTCTGCTTGGTTATCCAAGTATGGTATCAAACAGAGACCTGTTCAACCAGGAGTCTGTGCATGCAGATCAGCACCAAAATTCTCCATAACTGGGTCCTACTGTGATAACTTGAAGGTTACAGATTGCTTTAAAGAGGGGAATATACTGGAAAAACAAATCCTCCTGGTCTCAATCAGGACAAACTCTAAACCCTTATCAGATGCCCATTTTCCTCCACAAACTCTCAGGGAAGATGTTCCCCTCTATAGTTGGTTTTCCCAGGTAGAACATTAATGGAGAAAAACCAAGACTGAACATTTCAATTGTGTTAGTTAAACCATGACTGAAATGTGCACAGCTGTGAGAGCAATTAATGTCTTATAAGAACTCATACAAGCCAGAATAACAAAGCCATATGATAATTTGTAAAGTTTTTCTGAAAATATTTACATTTCCCCCTCTCCTCTGAGCAGCTGTAAACCATTCTTTCATTCTCTTTGTGTGCCTAGTGAGATCAGGAGGGAAAGCATCCTCAACTCTGCCTCAGGGGACACATGGCAAGACACTCTTCTGAGACTTGCATACCACCACGAAGATTAGTATGTAACCAACAAAAGTCAACAAAAGCTTCCTTTAGAGTTAATGGAAAGAATTAGGCACCCCAAAAATGAGATTCATGTAATAAGTAGGTTATACACCTCACAATTGTCAGTTTCACTCCATTGAATATATATAAGGCTTATTTAGCTCAAAATTAGATGCCTTATTATCTTAAATTCAGTTAAATGTTTCCCAGCATGTGTTTTCTTCTCCATGTCAGTCTTTTTGCAAGCCCTAGCAGTGTTGCATTCCCCATGCTACTTTGGGTTGTTTTGTATTCGCCACAGTGAGGAGCTTCTGGTAGACAATAAATAATCATTCTGGTACTTCAGGTTTTTGACAGAATCCAATTAGAGGTGGCATTAAATGTCTTATGGCTCAGTTTGAATCCCAATGAAATCAACTGAAAGTCTCCCAAGTATGTGCACTGGAATAGTATTTTAAATTTGTTATTCTTAGCTGTCATTTTTTCAAAGAATCTCTTCTCAATTTCAGTTTTAAAGAATTTGTAGTGACAATGCATGTTAGTGTATAGTTTTGAACTGAGAACAAGCGTCTATAAATATCAAATTCTTTTATTTGTTAACAGCTTAGCTGCAAAGTAAATTTCATATATAAGAAGAAGCTGTGGAAATTGTAGGAGTAAGTTCTTTTGGAGGACTTGCCACTACTATTGTCTAATGCTCTTCCCCTCTCCACAGGACTTATTGCACAACATACCTTAAAGCAAAATTAATCTTTAAAATCAATAGAAAGTAATAGGAAGAGTTTAACAAAGAGACCATCTTTTTGGAATAAACATTGCTTACAGATCATTTTGTAGTCTTTAGGATCAGTTTCATAATTCAAAGCTGGTTCAGAGGTTTTATAAATCATTCACTGTCTGGATCCACTAAAAAGAATGTAGTTGTTTCAGCTAAAGAATGCAATGGAGAAAAAATTAAAAACAAAATAGTTAAATGAGCAACATGATTTTTTTCCTTATTCCTTTTGAAAAAGTACTTTTGAAAACAACGTATTGCAAGTTAATATTAATCATATGAGGAGAGACCACGTTAAAAAAGTCTATCTAGTGATCTAGTTCCAATCTTCAGAGGGACTGTGAGTCCTGCTAAATTTTCATTTTTATACATCCAAACCATTTTTATAATGTAACATTTATTTTTGATAATTCTCAGAACTATAAATCAGTTTACTTTACAACCCCTGAGTTTTAGGATTTATGAATACAGCAGAAAATCTGTTTCCTATTTGTATGCTCTACTGTTTGGAATTACATGCTAGCTAAAGAAAATCTGTCCTTATACAAATGTGATAACACAGAAATATATGAAAGTGCCCTTGCTTAGGTATGACTAGTCAGGTTCAATTGGGCAGATCTGGTGTGTTATGTTACTTGAACTATATAATGATAAATAAAGTTCTTGGCTCACAAGAAGAGGAATGCTATTACAATATGTATGGGTCTTATACTTCATTCTGGTTCTGTTTTGTGCCTGTAATTCATTGTAAGACTCAAAGGTTGAGGATCAAGTGTTCCAAATTTAATATAATTTTAACATAACATAAATTTATATCACCTTCATTCCCAGTGAGTTCCCAGTCTGGGCACAATTTGTCTTAGGGTGTAAATTCCTTTCTTTGGTTCAGACCAAAATTCTATTGTGCACCTAAGTTACTGTTTTCCAAAGGAAAATGCTATGCATTCATCAAGGATTTCTCATCTCAAAAAAATAAGAACATTAATCAAAAATTTCTCAGCATCCTATAGTTGAATGTAAAGGAGCTTACTGTTTTTAAATACACAGAAACACATGGTAAATGTACTTACCTTTTTTACATTAGTACAAAAAAGCCTCCAAATAGCAATGGGCCTAAATTATAAAAAAAATAATTTTATATCCTAACAAACTTTAAAAAAACTTAATTTGGAAGAAAATGTGTGCAATTTATGTGGACTTTGGCAGAGCTGGAATTTTAGAGCTTTATACACAATCAACATGCTTCTGCAATCACTGAGCTCCTTTATAAAGATATGTGATCTTTCACACGCTGAAAATTTAGGTCCATGGACAAGGAAGATGCCAAATAACATCAAAAGTCTATTAGGTACCTAGTCAAGCTAATGTACTGAAAGCAAGTTAATCTCTGAAGGCAGTGACACATACAAGAGAATGCAAGTCTCTTCATTTTACAGTCTCCTTTCCAATGGGATTTCATAGGAAAAAATCCAGTGTGATTACTTGAGATTTTTTTTCAATAACATTTCAAGAGCATATCTTTAGACTTAGACATATCAACCATCCTCCTGCCAAATAAATTTCTTGAGAGAACTGTGAGCTTTGCAGCTCAGCCCTGATTGACTAGGTCAAGGGAAGAAAGATAGGAACATGTAATACCAAAAGGAAAACTATCCTGGATCAGGGGAATTTTCCTGTTTAAATGTTATGAGAACACTAATACCAGCTAGGAATGTTAGCAGAATTCCCAAGGTCTTGACTGGACAAAGTTTCACGTGCCTACAGAGGTCCTACTGAAGTCCAAGAGTTGCATTTGCACAGGAATTGTCACTATGTTGCAAATGCAGTATCTTAACAGAAAAGAAGACATAAATGAAAAATGCTTACTTTTCAAAAGAGTAGTTAAAATAATTGACATTTTCATTCATCCACATATATAGTTAGCAAAAAATCCATTCTCAAAGCACACATTATCTCTTGCAACATATATGTGTTATTGTGTTCTGTGCTGAGTGAATGTGCTAATAGTTGCTTTTAAATGGCTCTCCAGCAATCCATCAACAATGCTCTTCAACAATTCATCTGCTCAACTGAGGTTTCTACCAGTGGATCTCAAGTTCAGTTTGACAGACCAAAACAACTACATCATCTTTCCGGGGATACTCCCCTCCCTGTTTTCCACAAGGATCTAGATGGACTTCTGTTTATCTTTGGATTTCTTCAGGGAAAGTGGTGGGAAAAGGCCATTCCTAGGCTACATCGTGTGCACTGCACAGAAATTTTGAAGTCCAGAAGTCCCTTCTAGAGAAGGCTCATATCACATCAGTTTAGCAATTTTCCTAGGCATTTTTAATGAGAAATCCGAAAAAAAAATGTTCAGCTCGGATTATGTAGGACTTTTTTTTTTTAATCAGGTTTTATAATTTATTTCAAGAGTTTCTTCAGGATATGGATCTCTTGCAAGAACTGTACAGACAGCTACTGAAATGGTACACATTTTGGGAATTAATGCAGTCATGCCTAGGCCATAAAATAAAATAAGACAAATCACTTGAACTGTATAAAATTTACCTAATTTTTCAAAATGTCTGATTTCATTTATGTGTAAATATGCATTACATTAAAGTTGTCAGCATGCTTTTTAATTCTTAGACAAAAGATAACAAAACATTAATTGATTTAAATGAAATCAACTTAAAAAAAAATATTAAATTTAATTAACTCCAAGAAGAAAGATGAATAAACACCCAAGCATTGTTGCATATCTGCAGTATCTGACAAAGGCCATGTGTTATTTAAAGGTGTGAGTGTATCATGAGTCACTTAAGAGATTGAGGGCAAAAATTGTACTGATTTGTATTAATTCCTGAAGTGCAGCCTTTCACTGGAATTAATTCACCTTAAAGTCTCTCAGAACACAAAGTCAAAAACAGGGCAAGAATGAGGACCTAGAATGGACCTTCCAGATGGCTATTGCAAATTAAGTAATGATTCTTTGTTTATCCTTTTCAGGTTAAATGAAAGTGTAGTCACTCTGAAAGCTTGTACTATTCTTTTTTTTTTTAAATAATTATCCTTTAGATAATAAATGCTATAGAAATTAGATAACAGTTGCTATAGAAATTTTTCCTACATGTTGAACAACTTTGTTATAGTTTTTCCCTGAGATTTACCGTGCGTCAGTAGCCTTTTTTGTTGTTCTAGACTGTAGTCTACAGCTCAGACTACTTTTTGCCCTTGGACACCTCTCAGACTACTATTCTGGTCCACTGAATCAGGTGCTACTTAATGTAAGGTGTTCATTCATTTCACATTATTGAATAACCACTCTGCCTGCCTAGGTTGATTCCCTGCATTCATGGCAGTGAAAGAGTTAGCTGAAAGTGTGCACGAAAAATCTCACATTTACCAAATGGCAAAGACAATGTGAATTGTGCAAACAAAACAGAAAGTGCCTATAGAAATGGTTTGCATAGCATACTTGTTTTTTGCACCCCAGAAAAATTCTCCAAGACAGATCTGCACTGACTGCTACAGAAGGTTGGCTTAATAGCGGAAAAGAGCATCCAGGGCACTTGTTCAAACATATCCAGTAACCCTGGCTCCTAGCACAGCCTGCAGGAGATGGAGCCAGGCCCTGTTTTGAAAAGCAGCTGTGAAGCAAGGGGTTATGCAAAAGGCATGTGCTCTGACTCTCATCTTGGCAGGGGTGATTTCCAGATCCTCAGTTCCTTTGCACTCCACCTAAATAGATTCAAGCTACTGCAAATTTATGTGACTAGACCTAATTTTTCTCAAGGCACTAGCTGAACAGTCATGATGAAACAGAGTAGCCATGGTAATATTAGCTTGCATTGTTTCTTTATCTGCCATATAGCCTGCCATAGGATCTGGTCTTTGCTTGCCATATTAACACACCGTCCACTATCAAGTGCGTCATTTCAGCTTTACTGTCTATAACTAACACAAGGTTTATGAAATGGTATGTTATATAAATTTTATTGGCTTTGTACAGACACTGTTAATTTTATCACACTTTTTTTCTACTAAATATGCTTTGAAGTTCAATGATAACTTGCCTGCTTGCATAGAAAAACCTGATTTATATTCACATTATTGAGAAATATCAATAGTTTGTAGAAGGCAATAGAGATATTTCAGTCCTCTCTCAATTTTAGAGGTGTGGGATTGACTTTGGGTCTCTCAAGACTTTCAAACAGGCTGAAGAAGCATGATTCTCCTCTGGGTATTTTGTGGTGTGTTTTTGTTTGCCTGTTTCTTTGTTTTGCATTTTGCTCATTTCTTAAGAAAGGAAAATGACCAAGATCCCATTGCGGCACACCACTGACTGATACTATAATGGCAGCAATTTTAACTTTCCCAGATATTTGTAAAAGACAGTCTATCACTATTCATTTATTATTTATTTTAAAATAAAATGGCTATATTGGTTTAGAATACCTTATGGAAAAAAATCAATTTCAGAATGTGGCTCATAAAGAGAAGATGTTAAATAGAGAAATCAGGTAACTGTTTTTGTAGGACAGTCTACTTAAAATTCATCAGGACTTCTGAAACTGAAAATAAAATTTATCAATAATGTTTATATGGAAAGAGATAATTCAAGCATTGATAATGAATATAACAGGTCCTTATGTTGCACAACACAGCATGACAACCAAGGCTCTTTCACAGTGGAGGAATTTCCAGGTATTCTACAGTCAGTGTAGCTGTTTTATATCATTCCTACGCTCAAAGCTGAATATTCATCAAAGGTTCTAGTTAGGGAGTATTTTGTGGTGGGAAAAGCCAGGGGCTATCTTCCATTAATGCATTTTAAAAAATATTTGTGAGCATAAAACCCAAACCTATTCACATTATTATTGCCAATGTTCTCTTTGGTGAAATTTGTGTGAGCCTCAGTAGTAGTCAAGTACAAAAACAGGTGAGCAGATGAAAACAGTAGTATGAATTCTCCCTTCAGTACCTAATTTATTTTGTTAGCCTTTAACTGAAAAGACTGCCGTATTTTATTAAAACAGTAAATAATCCTCAGAATCAGAGAAGTCACACACTTAATACTCAGAATGTGCTGAAAAATAATCATTTTATCTTTGAAACAATATCAAGAAAATATTGAGTCAAAGCTTTAATACTGTAGATCTAAAACCAAAAATATTACAGGGTCTGGGATAAAAATCTCATTTCTTTTGAAGGTACAAAGACATAGAAATAAAATAAGATTTGAGCGGCAGAAGATTTCCAGACTAAAATGAACATGTGAGAAGTGACGTAAGAAGCATGAATAGCTGGATTGAAAACATATAGGATGAACAGCAGCTTATAACACTGCTTTAGAAACAGTGAAAGACATCTGGACTTCAAAAAATCATGATGAAAAAAGGAAATAAATTTAAAATTTGTTCAGAAGAGATGGCATTTCAGCAACTTTCTAGTGTGATTCCTCAGCCACAGCTCCTCCTCATATTGTTCTAGTTCTGCTGATTTTCAGCAACAATAAACACCTGCCAAAATCAACCTGAAATCTATTTTGGATACAAAATATAAGATTCCCAATGGAGTTAAAAGAACAAACCCAAAAAAATGCTTTTAAAATTTCAAGAACCATGATATTTTGGATTCTATCCATATGAAATGCTGGTCTTTTTCAAATATGTGAGAGCATTTACTGGTATTAAAAAGCTCTGGGAATTGTCACTGTCACGAAGGAGATTAGTGCCTTGTGCTCTCCTTATGGTATTTTCAACTTCTGAACCAGCCTGTGACTAAATTTCTATAATGAAAAACGTTTGCAGAACTAATGCTGACCTCATTTGTCTCTTAAATGCTAAATGAACTTTAACCTTATGAATCTAAAAATTTTTCTGTAGAAATAAAAATCTGATCATTTATACATGGGAATGGAAAATATTGCACTTACCAGTATCCAAGTAAAACACTGTGGAACAGAAAATGAACAGGTGATAATACTATTTACATCTCTCTTTTTCTTTTAATCTTGTTAGATTCATTCCAGCAGATTTGTTTTCAGTTACACTACTAGAATACAAAGAAACTGTCTCCCCAATGTTTTATTTACTTGAGTTTTGTAACTCAATAACTGTGAACTTTACCAGGTAAAATGAGGTGGGTTTGAATATAAAATAGTCTCTTTTCTGCATACTGTGCACTTCTTAGTCACCATTATCAAAAATTACATTTCAGGATTCAAGACATTGAGAAAGACATTGAAAATATTGGAAGAATAACTCTATTCTAAGTATTAAAGCTGTGTTGCCCTGTTGACTCTCAGTGAAAATTTCTATGTGCTCACGTGGACATGTCTGGGTAGAAGGGGTACAAACAGAAAGGTAGGATGTGTTACCTGAACTTCAGCAATCATTTTCTTACTGGGTGAGTGTCTGAGCACTGGCAGAGGTTGCCCAGGGCAGTTCTGGAGTCTTCCTTCTTAGAGATATTCAAAAGCCTCCTAGACTTGGCCCTGGGCAAGCAGTGTTAGGTAGTCCTGCATGAGCAGGGAGGTTGGACAAAATTACTTTCAGAGGTCTCTTCCAAACTCAACCATTCTGTGTTTCTCTGTCAATCTAAGTATATCAGGTGTTTGCACTTCTGTTTTTCCACACTTGCTGCAAACTTCTATTTGATCTCTCTTTCCATAGTGCTTCAAAAAGAGTGGTTAACTAATAATTGCGTACAGCAATCCTCTTTCAAACATAATACAAAATGAAGAGACAAATTACTGCCTGTATCATTTATCTGTCACCATTTTCAATATAATCAGTTGTGCTAAAAAGCCTTCAGATAAGTAAAAAATGGATAACTCTCAGTATTATCTATTTTGGCTGTAAACCAAAAATAAAAACTAGTTTAGTTTGGGTTGTTTTTCAAATATTGTTCTTAGGTACTACCATAAATTATGAGCAGTGAAGAAACATTCGTATCTGTCTCTTGTTTCTAGTTCTTCTGAAGCTCTCTTTTGAAAAATGTTTCATAAGTTCAGTCCAAGAGGAAAATATTTTCAAAGTTATGGTACTTGTTTTAAGTTTTTGCATTGGAAATCCTTTGAAAGTTGACCTGGACAGATTTTTAAAACCGACCAAGGACTAACTCTAAGGTTTTACTATCTGTTTTCAACACAAGACCTTTAGTTATTACCTCAGTAGCTGATGAATTTTGATTAATGCTAATCTCATTATATTTTAATTTTTTTTAAAAG
This sequence comes from Atrichornis clamosus, assembly GCA_013400975.1. Taxonomy (NCBI): domain Eukaryota; kingdom Metazoa; phylum Chordata; class Aves; order Passeriformes; family Menuridae; genus Atrichornis; species Atrichornis clamosus. Next base: position 95,829 of record WBMZ01002549.1, on the reverse strand, counting down.
GCTTTCATCTCAAGCCAAGCCAGATTTTCCCTTATCTAAACCTTAACAAGAATGTACAAAAGTCTTAATTTCCATTCAATTTAGTTATAACTGATGTTCATTTATCAGATTCTGTCCTGAACTGTTTTCATGATAATAATGACAGTAGGGAGTTATTGATATGGTTTTCCACTTACTCATGGACTATTATAGCAACAAGATCAATCTATACCATAATATAAACTGAAGCTACTATAAAATAAATCCAGAAAAATAATTATCTCAATTTCTAAGTGATTTCTTCCAATTCTAATACCAGTGGATGAAGATGTGCTGCATTGCAACAGGCACTAATTGACTATGTGTTCTGAGCATTCTCACAGACAAGTCAAAATCTGGCTGGTCATAGAGCCTGAAGTTTTTCCTGTACAGGGAAAAGGTCTCGCTGGGTTACGTTTCAGATATGGTACCAGAAAATGAGTGGGACGTTTTAACTCTTTAATTGTGTCTTAATACTTAATTAGAGTCATAGACATCGCAGAATTGCCTAGAGTCAAAACTAATGACTAGACTTTCACTTCTGTTCCTGACTTATCTTCAGTAGCACTGTCCTGGCCAGTGTTTGTTTGTTAAGGGAAACCCGGCTGTACTTGCTCCTAAATGTGGGTGTAATATGTAATATTGTCCTGTGGCTGACTTAAAGCATGACAAGCTGCTTGCCTAGGAACACTCTCAGGCTGTTGTCCTAGGAGAGTCCCTTGATTTTTTCTTGAAAGGATGTGATATATGTCTCTGACAAAAGGCAGGCGGGGTTTTATTTCTCTCAGAAAGCTCTTGTCAGTCATATTTCACCCTCTTGTCAGTCATATTTCACCAGTTACAGAGAAAAGGGTTCGGGAAAAGAAATCATCACCATTAACACTCTCCTTCAATATATTTAGAAACACTTATATGTGGGGTGTTCGGAAGACTAGAAAATACTTACTGTGAATTGTTTTCTTTCTCCATGAAGGAATAATTCTTTCAAGTCATCGGTTCATATCTTTTTACTCCAGTTTCTGAGGTGAATATGTTGTTATTTGCAATGACATTAGCACCTGAAAAAAGCACAGATAAACATGCTTAGGTAATTTGTGTGCTTTCCTTGGGATACGAAATATTATTTTCTTTTAAAATAATATTTCAAAGGCTTTCACATGGATGCCATGTATTTTGAAAGTTCACATTTACAAATGCAACTTCCGTGGAATGCAATTAAACAGAATAAGGCATAAGACCACTGTTTCAGTCAAGACTTTTGGGCCAGGTAATCTTTCCCTTTTCTCTCGGTAAAAAGTCACATGTCATTGTTTTGAATTGAGCATCAATGACATAGTCTAGCACCGGTTGTTGAATTAGTTTCTAATTATAAACTGTAATTTTTAACCTATTTTGGAACCCCATGTCTTAAGAAACTAAAAATTCAGGAAGTGAGAAAAGGCTTCTAGAACTATGGCTCATAAAAGAGACTTGTCTACTTCTGCTGTCAGTTCTGTTTAAATATATAAAAAGTTTCCTTTATTGAAGTACATTGTAGTGGAATATGAACATGATCTACTTGATCATGCTTGTGGAATGTCTTTTGTAAAAGAAACTATTTTGGAAGCTACATCCATGGAATGAACACAGATTTCATATCTGTCTCTCTCCAGTGAGATGCTAATCAAAAATGTGCATAAATGATTGAGTGGAGAGAAAATAAGGAACTCACTCAAGGCAGTGTTAAATTCTCGCAGGTTTCCAACATCAAGATTTTTTTACTGCCAATAACTATAGGATTAAAAGTTTGGCTTAGTTCTGTGGCAAGAGGTTTGATCTTAGCAAGATTCATTGTTAGTGATAAATAAAGTTCAGCTGTAACCTAGAAGACAAGATAAACAAAGAGACTGGAGCAAGTGAGCACTTTTTCTAAAGGCAGAGTAAGTTAATGACGTCTTTGCAACATGAAAAGTGAACTGATCTTCACTGCTTGAATTCTTCCCTATAGCATTACTTGAGTCTCTCAGCTGAACATCTTATTTAGACACTGACTCCCATGCACCAGAGCAAACAGCTGCATCAGTTTAAGGTATAAACCCCTCATCTTTCTGCTTGGTTTTTTTTCCCAGAAATTATGCAGTGGGACTGGGGCAATAGAGAGAATGTACTTATGTCTCAGTAGAGTAACTTGTGCAATTCTGCCCTTTCTGTACTCAGAGGTGCAAACACATTTTGTCACTCCTTTTCAGTGTTCAGAAAAATGGTAAGGTAAAAACTACCCTCTGCCACCACAGCTGGATTTACCAAAGGTTTTGGTCCTGTTCATTTTAGTGACTCTCCTAAGTCCCCTCATTGTTAATCTCTTTTTAATTCTCCACTTTTTGTATTGTTTCTCTCAGTACATAAGACATCAGTCTGATTGCAGTGTTTACCAAAAGATTCCAATGACAGGACAACACATGAGAAACGAAATTTCCAATTTGATTTATGCTGTTCTCTCTGCTATTACCATCAGAAAATTAATAAAAACTCACTTTGTATATCCTAGCAAACTCATTAGGCACTTTTTGACAACAATGAACAAAGTTGTTATGTTCATATCCTCTATTTTTTCCTCTTTTCAGCTACAAAGAAGTTAACTTCCAAAAGTGAAAGACTACGTAGTCTCTGTCAGTAAAAATTGAAAACATACACAAAGAATTTGCAGCAGAAAGAGAACAAAGTGAAGCTGGAGTGCTGATGTCTCCAAGACAAGTTTTTTTATTCATTCTCGGAATATCTACACTTTCATAAACAAGATCAGTGATATATTCAGGGCCTTGTTGCCACAGATCTAAAGCATTTGGACAAAATGAACACATTGGGCCAGGTCCTAACCAGTGTTTCAAGGAAACAAACCAGCACAGGCCAGCTCAACATGTACTATTTCCTTTGAATGTTTTTAAGCATAATTTACTTTTTTTTTTTGGACAGATAGTGAGTTTCTGTCTTCAAAGCACAGCTAAACGAGCCTATTATTATTAGAGGAACAGGAAAAAAATGTTTCAAAACTATGTTCAAACATTTTCCTGTATGAGATGCTCAGAACAACTGAATGAGACCTTATATTTTCTCCTACTTCCTTCATATGAAATTGCTTAGGAACAGGACACACTTGAAACAAACACTTCAGCAAGGTCCTTGAAATTACCCAAAGCCAGACTTTTTTTTGCTAAGGGGCTGCAAACACTTAGGTCATATTACAGTTGATAGCAGTTTGTTTTGTTTGTCTGCCATAGCTGCAGATGACAGAGATCCAAAAGCCATTGACTTGAACAGGCTTTGGATTGACTGTGGGGAAAGGATTTCCACTGTAGATAGGAATGCTTGAAACATAATCATTTAAGGCTCCAGTTTCAGAAAAAATTATTCCAACCTCTGTCTTTCTCTCTCTCTTGCACATGTACACATTTGCTTAGGATCAAATTCTCTCTCCTTTGTTGGTGTTAGATAACCATAAAACCACTGAAGCCATTCAAAGAGCAAAGTGTAAAACTGTGTGAATAAAGCTTTAAATACTTGCCTAAAGGTGGGAATTTTCCCTTCAGGCCTCGTTGAAAAGCTGTCAGGCACACTCTCAAATGAGGTCAGCAGATTACTACTCGTTTTTACGTACAACATTGTCATCAAAAAACTCACTTGTGTTAATGTCATATTATTGATTGCAGTCAGGTATTCCATGGCTAGAGTGTGCCAGGACTGGCGCTGCACTTTCCTCGCCAGAGAGAAACAACTTAGCCTCGGGCTGGCTGTGCTTTTCCAGACAATAACTCACAGGTGCAGAGTGACTGTCCAGACAGCACTCACCAACACATGCATGTCTCAGACTTCCTCAGAACAGCTGAACACAGGATTAATTCAGTTACCAAGAAAAGAGGACCGAGGCATAGCAGCCAAGTAGCTTGCTGCTATCATTTATTTTAAACTTTCAAAAGAAAAGAAATAATTTAAGAGGGCCAGGGGTGCATGGGAGAAGGATAGGGTGGGAGAAAGGAAAAAGGAGAAAGGAAAGGGAGCTCTGACTCAGTCAGTGAATCACTTTTTTTCCCCCTCTAAACAAAAGTTCAGACTTTTCATGAACAACTCAAGATCTTCTGAACTGATAACTGAAGTATGCCAAGGGGACAAACAGTAATTTTTAGCTTCTTTTTTTTTCTGTGATAATCAAAACAAGTAAATGTCATGGATTTCATTATATCCACAAATTTCTGCACTAAACAGATATTAATCTATCAAGACAGTCCATAAGTTAACTTGGAATGGGAAAAAAAGGAAGAAATTATATACTTTTTTGCAAACAAAAATATGCAGTTTCATGGTGAACACAATAAATGCAATTTACAGAGTTCCCTTATGTAGCACAGAAATTGAAGACACATGAAGTAACGAGGTCCTTAGAAGGTGACTTGGTGCAGCCAACAGGACTTGCTGGGAATACCAGACACTTAGGTGCCCTTCCTGACTCTGTCACTTGCTTGTTGGATTAATATTGGCTAGCCACTTCTACTTGTGTTGGTTTACTAATGACGTATATGACTGACTACAGAGAAAGATGATATGAGATAGGGGTCACTCAATACTTTAAAATACCCATTCCCTAAGAACCCATAGACAAAATGGATGTCATTCTGATGTACGTGAGCGGTGTTGTTGGGACATGAGGTACACAACAGTCACTGGAGCAGACAAGCAGAGGAAACTGGAGGCCGAAATCCGTCTCACAAAGACACTCAGATTTGAACGCTAGCAGGAGAGTGAGGTAAAGAAAGGCCTAGTCAGTGGAATCCAGACAGCTATTTGGGATGAGACACATGCATAGGGACCGGGAAGCAGTATCACTGGACATATTCTGGGCAGCCCACCTTGCCCCCAGCTGCCAGAAGGATATGGATGTCCCAGATGTCAGCTCCATGCAACTGACCCAGTGACAACATTAAAGGTTCGTGTTTAGTCAGCTGATTCTTGCCCCAAATAAGGGTTACCTTTGAAGGATGAATTGAATAGCCCATGATTACACTGTATAAGGACTCAGTTCAGATGTCTTTATTGGGGTGTTTTGTGCCTTTCAATGTGCCTTCAGGTGTCCTACCTGGACTCCAGCTGATGTTCCAGAAGCACATAGTGTTTCCATGGGTTCTGTGTTTTACCTGTCTCATCCACGTGTGAATTTGGGACCCCTTCAGTGACTGTAATGGGTGTTGAGATGCTGATCTCAGGTGAAGACATGTACATTGAGATGCCTCAGGCTGTGAGTTGGGTCTTACTTTCTAAAACTTTCTTAAACATAGGACAGGTGTCAGGTTTCTCTGCAGGGGCACTGAGGCAGCCTGTGAATGCACAGCAGTGAAACATGTGGCACCTGCAGCATCTGGGAACTGAAAATCAAAATATTCAGCTTGTGGCAATTATCAGTTAAAAAGCAATAAAATTGTAGTTTATATAATCAAATCACGTTTGCAAACTTTACCTAGAACCTCAACTTGGCATCAAATTAATTTTTCCAGTCTGAACCTAACTCACTCATCAACTAATGAAAATTATTCTCTCATTAGGTCCTGTTATCAACTTATATAGAGTTTAAAGTAACTAAGGTGGGAAAAAGTGTCAAAATTTCAGAGTGTACATACTTCAGTTCATAGACCTTTTTGATCATTTTAGACAGCTTTATTTTTATTCAGAAATCTTCATGAAAAGTTCTGAAACATAATTTTCCACAGCACTTCTTTTTAATTTTTGAACTTTTATAAAAATGTATGTCACAAGTATACTCCCATTCTTATCACCTCTCTCAGTAAAAAAAAGAGAATGGATTGAGATAACTTTAAACAACTTATATTCTTATTCTAGACATTATTTTGTGAAATAGCACACTGTTGGAAACCAAGTCCTCCTAATTAAAAAGCTGTGTTCTATTGTATATTGGTGATAGTTATATTACAAAGACACAGGCTTTCAGTCCTATAGACTACATCTGAATTAAACATCTGCCTAGTATTTATTATAATATCAATATAAAAAACTATTAGACCATCAAATTATCATATTACAAAATTGTGAAATTCATTCTGTCTCTGGGGATTTTCAGATATTAGACTGATGCAATACTTGTTCTTGGCCAAGTAAACTCTGTGCTTTTTTTTTTTGTTTCATTATGTATAAATATGTACATGCATTGTTTATAGACTGTGTATACTAAGCAAGGCCAGGTCTGATTCACAGCTGTGAAATTAATCATGCTCTACGAACAGGGGATTTCAGGGAAAATTGTTTTATATCAGTACACTGACTCTTCACAGTGTTTCTTTTCTTGTGTGGTAAATCTTTAAGGCCAGGCACCACAACTGGTAAATCAAATCTATGATTATGTAACAGGCTCAAAGAACAGAAGATTAAAAGTAAAAACAAAAAAAAAAAAAAAAAAGGAAGAGCACAGTAACTTAAAACATATTGAAACATAAGCATACTGCATTCAAAGTATAAATCAACAGCTTAATGCTTTAACTATTTGGCGAAAGAAAGACACTTAATCTTTTAACTAATTCTTCAGCAATCTTCTCCTCTGATGCAGATAGCAGTGTACAACCACAGAAAGTTGTCAGTCCTGCCTGACATATGACATGAGGCATGTGACAGAAGCTCAAATGGAAAAAGATCAGTGGGTAGCTCTCAAAGTGTGAATCCAGATTAGTTTGTGAACAGCTTCCCTGCATCATAACAGTAGCAAATGCATTTTGATGGTTCATAGCCTGAATTTTCATGCTTAGAATTGTGCCATTGCTGGTTTTCTAAACTGTCTTTGACCAAGAGGGAGCACAAACCATAGGGATTCAAATTTGTCTTTCTTTTACAATCAAGGACATAACAACTCAGGGATCTGAACATAAAGACAATTTTTCAGTAAAGTTATATTAATACCTTTCAAATGCAGAACAAGTTCTACTTCCAGATATGTCGTGGTATTATTGGAAGGGAATCAACAATCAACATGAAGAACTACTCAGTGACATTCTCTGATAGCCCCTCAAAACACTATGGAAAATGCAATGCCACTGGACTTATGGGACTGACATTTCCCCGGAAAAGGAGCTATGGATTGAGCAGGATTTCCATAGTACTGGAAATTACACTAGATAAATAAGACAACAGAGTCCTGCACATCAGTTCTTAATTTTTGCCAAATATACATCAAGAGACATCTCCAGAGGCTTCTTCAGATGCAGAAGTAGTGGGTTGCAGAGCCCCTGGCAACTTGTGGAAACTGTGTTCTTTCTTCACTCTTTTTCTTTCACCTTTCCACTCAAGAAAGTCTTGTTCAGAAGTCCTCTGGATCAGGGGCTGTGCTCCAGTAGTAATCCTAAGTGAGGTGGGAGAATGAGATTGGGAGAAGATCTAATCAACCTGCATTGCCCACTCAGTAGGTTGACCCAGGCTTAATAAAAGTAGCCAGAGAATGGGGCAAGATGCCTTTGAAAAATAACTCTGAATGCCTGTGTACTGAGCAAAGATCCTGTAGTCACAGGACTTTTACATTCTTCTGCTTGAGATCCACATCCTAGGTCTCCCTCTAGAGCCATGTAGTTAGCAACTTTCTGAGAAATCCTAGCAACAGATTGCACAGTTCCCTCTAAAACAGTTTGTACCAGTAATACTGCCTGAAACTCCTCTGCCTGAGAACAGAGTAAAACTCCTCTGGATGAAGGGGAGGTTATCAGAACATGGGATCTTCTCTAGACCTTCATTACAGTACAGTCCTTCAAAACAGGCCTGGCATAGAAAGACTGATGTGAATGTCTTGACCCAGACAGTAATATGTGACATGGAGAAAATCACTCCACTAACAACTATGCTTAAGAAAAAAAAATACAAACAAAAACTGTACACCTAAGTCTGGAAAAGAGTTTCAAGAACTAAACTTTAATTTCACAGACTTTCTTGACTGCAGCCTTGAGGTGTACACTAAAACACTTTTGCCAAAGAATTGCTAAGAAAACTGCCACTCTGGCATCTCCTATCAACTGCCTTAATGCTGTTGAGCCAGATTTTAGAGCCTATCTCCATCTGAGTACACAGGAAAGAGAGCAGAGATCAAAACCCCACCTAATTCTTACCTGAAATTCAAGCAAACCAAAGGGAAAAAAAAAAAAGGCTCAATAAGCATTGGACTTCAGAAACTCAAAATTTTTTAAAAATCACATTTTTGTTTTGTTTTGTTCTTTTTTAAATACTTTTTTTACAAGAAGTTCTAGATTCCTACTTGCAAAATAGAGTGGAAAATATCTTAAAAAGAATAAATCATAAAGTTAACAGCTGACATTTGTATAACTCATTGTTCTTCCTGAAGTGATAGGCTCACATAGGGAACAAGACATCATTACAGTTAATATTTTTCCATTCCATCTCTCCATACTAATTTCAAGACCTTACTGCTTTAGACTTTCGAAGCCAATTTGTACTGAAATGATGATGTGCCATACAAAATAGCAATTGAGACATGCTTATGGTTTTGGATCACGACAGTTAAGTAGGTGAAATCATCCTGTTTTAATTACACAGCAACTCCCCCTCAACTATGTTTCTTATGGTTAATGTTTTTCCCCTAATAAAATGCAAGGGATTATTATGAGAAAAACTTATGTCATTTCTTGACAAAGAAGAAATATATTTCCTGTCTACCATGTGTCTAAATACTGTTCACTTTCCTAGTTCAACAATACCACTGAGTCAAAAGCAGCTTTGCATAAACCAGGATTTGACCTTTATAGGCTTCTTCTGAAGAAAATATATAAGGAAAATGAGTAATATACTAAGAAAAGTCAGTCTGAAGTCATAGAAGAAAAATGGTTAGTATCAGTCATATTTATGATAAAAGTACATTTCATTTTATTTAACAAAAGTAAGATGAACTACTCAGAACCAGGTTATGTTCCCCATTACACTGGAAATATCTTTACAAAATGAAGAACTGCCCTGCATCCTACATGTCAAGCATTCATTACATCTTCTTGATTCACACCTTGAAGTGCCAACTGATATAAAAACATTATGTCAAACATTTCTCATAACAGTTGTAAAAGCTTGTATCCTGAAAGTGCCATTTCTTGGGCTCAGAAAATACGTAATTCTACTTAGAAATGCTGATTTCTCAAATGCCTGACTTCACAAATGCTATGGGCATTCTTTCAGAAGGACAGCTGTCAGAGAAGAAAGAGTTATGTTCTTTTCTTGGTATATGTCCTGATGCCAGAGCACATATTCAGAGGCAAGAAACTTGCCTTCAAAGCTTCTTAAAAGGGAACTCTACTAGACACTTCCTCTTTCAAGAAGATGGCCTCAGCTACCAAATTCTTACCTGTTCCCCCTCATAGAGCTTTTGAAATAGCCTCTGTCTGGAGCTGAAGTAAAGAAACTTACTTCTCCCCATTTGTTCCTCTTCTTCCACACTGAGAAGTGTCTCTATCCCCAGTATCATTTCTGTGTTTTACATGATTCCTCCTTGTATAAAAAGCATAAGCAACCGTGGAGAAAAAAGCAAAATTTGTAAACTTTTGCTGATGTTCAGAATGGAAAATTTTATTCCTTTCTTCACATTCAATAAATTATTGAAGACTTCCCTGAAAAATAGAATGTTAACTCTTGTAGTAGTAGAAAAAACACTGAACTAACATTTTGTATTACATGAAACAATACTTCAGGTATTATTTTGTTAATGACTATTTAATCATTGAATCATTTAGGTTGGAAAAGAACCTTAAGATCACAGAGTCCAACCATGAATGTTTGTCTTAATTCATTTTGAAAGGCGTAGCTTAAAGAGTTTTTCAAGCTGAAAATCCTAGTCTCAGATACGGTCAAACATATGAGCATCTGCAACAGAAAATCTCATCTCTCCTCAAATAAGTTATTAACAGATGTCTGCCTCCCGCACATTCTGCAAACTGCTTACAGGTGGCAAGGAAATTGTTTTAAAACATTGTAACAAAGACTTAGGGTAAGCCTGTACCACCTACCCAAACAGACCTTAACAGATCCCCAGAAAATCATCACGGAAGAATAACACGAGTTATTAGAACCAGAAGGGCTTTCTTCAAGAAGTAGAAAATACTACCAACAAGAGAGGTGGAATTAAGCATAAACTCTGGGAAGCCTAGAATAATATAGGCCAAAAATCCCTTTCTTAAATAACTGCAAGAAGGATAAAAAGTACAAATAAATGTTTTTGTTAATATACCAAAAGCAGAAAGCATGCCAGTTTGTCTTCAGGGTTGATAGCTGATATAAAGAGAAAAAAAAAAATTTCCAACGAGATGCAGTCTTAGCAGAAATACTGAGTTATTGGCATTGATGTTCACTGTAGAGTAATGCAGGTAAGCTCTGACACTGAGCCTTTTCTTATGGCAGACATATCCAAGGAAATAACTCAACCTGAAGTTTGCTTAGAAGAGTTTTAGACTTCTGATTTTTTTTTAATAATTGATAACACAAAGAAAGCAAATTAGTCTTTCCCTTGAAAATTCAAAATCAGGTTATATTTGAGATTGTCAGAATTGCTTGAATCATCTTGGATGCTGGAAGACTGAATGTGCTGAATAAAATGTATGTTTTCAAAGAATATAACGGGAGATACCCAGGAAAATACATGCTAGTCTCTTTTTTTCTGAACTGCATAACAGACCACATGAATAAATAAAGAATACTCAATATGAGTTTTGCTGGGAGAAATTGTGTTTTGCTACAGGTTTGGAGGAAAAAAAAAGAGTTACAGATGAGCTCCTTCATACACCACACTTGGATTTTCAAAGAACTTTCAAAGTTCTTCATCAAAGTTCTATCCATACAGGGAAAGGAAGGAAGGTTTCCTCACACATTAATGGTCTGTTAAAAGCTGGGAAACAAATAATGGGAACAAACAATCTGAAATGTTACTATCGTTAATCCATGAAGATCTGCACTGCAGTGCATGTGGCTAAACATAAATGGCCTGGGGTGAAAAGGCGTGCACAAACTGCTGATATACATCTTTTCAAGACAGTAATGACAGAAAACGACTTTAAAGAGTTGAATATGTTAGATGACATTGGATGATTAAAAGGCCAAATGAAAATTAACTGTTGATAAATATAAAATAGTTAATGTAGTTACTCATATGTCATTATGGATTTTAAATAAACTGTTCTCAATGAGGAAAGGGATCTTTGGATCATTTTTATTTCTCTAGAATCACTAGTTCAATGGTCATCAACAATCAGAGGAAAAGAGAATGTTGTTAAAGACAGAATAGGAAACGTTGCACCACTGTAGAAATCAAACAGGCCTTCTTATGCCATGGAAAGTGTTCCTCACCAGTCCCCTCTCCAAAAAAATATAGTAAAACTTGTAAAGGTGTAGAGAACTGTGACAAGGATGATGAGAGGAGAGGAATGCTTTCCACCTGAGAAGTTTTCAAATAGTCTAGAACTCTTTTCAAAAAAAAAAGGACCAAGAGTGATTTGACAGACTGTAAAATCATGAATAGGCTGGAGAAGGAGATTGGGGAATAATAATTCTCTGTATTTTATAGCACCAGGATGAGAAAGAACTAAATAGTATTATCAGGCAGTAGGTTTGAAGGAAGTAATGAGTACTTTTTCACACAACACCTCATTATATTGTGGAACTCACTGCCACAGATAATTCCTATGCCAAAAGTGTAAAAGGATTCGAAAACACATTAAAAAATTAAGCACTGGAAGATCCATCAAAAACTAATAAACCTGATGATGTGGTGTAATCTTCAGTTTAAAAAAGCCCCAAGAAAAGATGGCTGGAAGCTGCACAGCTGTGCAGTTACCAAGCATTTGCTGACCACTATCAACAACATGATATTGGCACAGATGAGTTTTAAATCTGACTAAAACCAGATGGTTTTTTATTCTTAACTTTTGTCACAGTTTCTAGTGAGTTTCCCTCACCCTGAGCACAGTTTCTGAGGTATATTACCCCTGTGTTCTGTCTTTGTTCTTTCAGTGACTGTTTCCATCTGACAATTTATTTGGGCCTATGTTTCGTACATGCACGCCCTCCTTCATTTTTGATCTTTGGACTATACCCAAGAAGGGAAACCAACACTCATTTATGTCAAATAAGTCCATCTAGGACCAGATTTCTCCCTCAACAGTATCAAGATGTATCACTTTTTAAATAGGCAATGTAAAAACTACAATCCTTAATTTTATATTTAACTCACTTTTTCTGCCTCCTATGTTTCAATAACATGAATAAAACACTGAAAACAATTATTTATCCATTAACCTCTTTCCTTGTCATTGGGCTACAAAGGAGTGCTTTTGAACACGTGAAAAAATGTCACAGTTTATAAGGAATTTAACTGAAAGCACAATAAAGATTTTTTCATAATTTGTTCATATTTTGTAGAGAAGAACAATGTAATCAGTTTGGTATGTCATCAGCCCCATCTTTTCCTTTTTGGTCCAGGCACACCACTGCCCACCTTCTATACAAGAGATCAGGAAAGTACATGCTTTTCTCCATCTATGGATTTGTCAGTAAAAAAAACAGATTTACTCTGCTTTACAATACCTTTTAACTTATTGATAGCATTCTCAGGAGGACTCTTCTAGTTTCAACTGCAGTTCATCAGAGAACTGGTGAATGACTGATGGGTCCTTTAGAAAATGTTAATTTTCCTCATGGAGAGACCTGTACTTGTGTCATGGTATTGCTGTCAAAGAATGCAAGAGAGGCATCATCTTTTGTAGAATGTTCTTTCGTAGTTGCTTGATAGGCAACTCCAACCTCATCCAAAACAACTCACCAAGTTATTCAGTCACTCTTACAGACTCTGAGTATTCACAATCTACAAATATCTAGGTTCCTGGGACTACAGGAGTCTCTTTTAGACTCCTGAAGGCAGTTTCCAAAATCTGTTACATTTAAACTAGGTAATAACTTAAATTACTTAATTACTATGATCTAAAACTATGGTGAGAATCATTTATTTATAGAAAAATGCCCTGATTATAATAGTCCCTGTATAATAAACCTAGATTAAGATTGGGGTGCAAAGCTGGGTAGATTCCTTAGGTGCTTCTAAACATATTCAAATGACCTATGTTTGAAAATCTTGAAATGTTAGCAGACATTTTTTTTCTTTTTTTCTTTTTTCTTTTTTCTTTTTTCTTTTTTCTTTTTTCTTTTTTCTTTTTCTTTTTTTTTTGTGGGGGAAATTCTGTGAGAGACACCCTGCCTCTACTATGTCAAAGTGAAAAAAAGGTATGCTTTGATAATAGCCTGCCTGTCTTGTTGCTGCGATGCTATTACTTTGTGCTTCAAACAGTTGGAGATTGAGAAAAGGTGTTCCCTTTCAGTACTCCAATTTCATGACACTCTGCTGGGTTTTTTTCCATCATATGGGAAATCCCACTCAAGGGAGAAAATATATGTGACTACAACTTGAAGTTACTTCGAGATGACAAATACCATGATGAAATAGAAGAAATTTCCCATTAAAATAAACCACATGTCAGATTTCAGCTCAGGTTCAGCCAGTTCCCAGCTAAGGAAATATGCCTTAGCTGTAGATCATGGAGTAAATATATATCTGCTTTACTCAAAGTGGCCCGTAGAGAAACAAAGAGAAATATGAGCTAGCGCTGGCTATGAGAATGAGCAGAAAATCCCTCCAAGAGCAGGCCATCTTATGCTTTTACAGTGCACCCCCAAATAAAAGAGATGCACACAACTCCTTGCCTTAGGCAATATTTAATTACCTCATATCAAAATAAGCTGTGGAATTCAAGGCCAAACATGTCCAGTGAATGCTGGACCTCATGCTGCTTGGGGTATTCCTTATCACTGGATATAAAAACCCTGAAGAACTGAAGTTTACCACAAGGTCCAGCAAAATATAATGTATTTCCTTTGCCATAGATAAACAGATTTCTGAGAACATCGACTTATTCAATAAAATATAATAAAAAGTAGATTTTGGGGCTAAAGGCAAAACTGGAAATAAGGTACAGAAACTAATAGAAAAAAAACCCTGTTACAAGTGATTAACTTCCTCCATTCTTTAATTAGGCAGAACGGGGAGAGAAGTTACATGTTTAGTATTCAGTTTAGCCCTCTCAAATTGACTCTGTCCTGACAGCAATACTGAAGTGCTTAAGAATTTTTTGATGGATTTTTTTCCCTAGTACTTCAATGTTTCAAAAAAAGGAAAAGATTTTTCAAAATGTATATATCAACAAATTTTCTTTGGGCAAAATTTTACATCTACCAGAAAGAAAGCTGAGAGCCTGAATGCTGTTGCTGCTTCTACCTCCCCTATCTTTTTTTCTCTCCCCCTTAATCACACTCCCTTCTCAATTTCATAAAATCTGATTTTGTCTTGACTAGACATTCAACTAAATCTACACAACGATTGCTTTCAGGTCAGCCTGCTTTGGTGTAATTCCTTAGATACACATTGGGGAATAAAATATTCCAGAAAAAACAGGTGAACTAACATTCCTGATGTGAGAAAAAGAAGTCTTGAATGGCTGACAGGGTTTCAGGCCTGATATTCGAAATGTCCTGGCTCTAAGGTACATCTCGTCCTTCTTGGATGAAAAGTCAAGATTAGTATTTTTCTAAAATATTCATTTCATTAAGTTCAAGCCCCAGTCATGAGTAAATTTTGCAGCCCTTATTGGTCATCAAATAGGTTCTTTTCTCAGCTGAAGTAGTCAAACAGATTATAGTGAGTTCTTCTACGAATGGGACCATCGTTTTCCATATATTTCATTGCAAAGAAATAGGAATGGAATGCTGGAGGGTCTTTATTCCATATATAAAGCTTCCATTCCAGTTAAAACAAGCACAGTACAGTAACAGAAGTAACAGCATTTCTGTTTGTGGTTTTCTTTTGAAAAAAGACAAGAACAAGAGAAAAAAATTATAAATAGTTATACATCACTGTAAAACTAAAAAATTAAAATAATTTCTAGTAAAACTGAGTTTAAACAAAAGTCCAGTAAGGCAAGATGACTACTGTATATTTATTTAATGCATATAGAGGGGTGCTCGATATTCACTGTCCTAATTGCAAGACTCTGCCTGTAAATAGTTTGATGATGGTGAAGGTGACCATTTTTATTATGATGTTGACTTTACATTTCTTTAAAGGATCCTTTTGATAACAGTTTTACTATTTCATATTTTTCCACCACAAACATACATTCATTTGCTAGCACTTCTATCTAGATATCTTGGGATTAAGCTTAAATTGTAAATGTTTTCTTAATTTTTGAAACATTATGTTTTTACATTTTAAAAGCACACACATGCAATCAGTGATCCTGTTTGGATCATCACTTGATTAATATAAGAGCCAGAGACTCAAATATAAAATTGGAAATCAAGATGTTACAGTCATGAGCAGTAATAAAAAGCAGGTTATTATAATGTATTTTTTCCCATGCAGAGATCAGCTCTAAAATAAGCTGTAGATCTTTCTGAGCCATGAGTGGGTAGACCATGTGATGGATCCTCTGCTCAGAGGGACTTTTCCTCTGAGCATTACTACACCCTCAAAAAAACATTTAAGATGTCTCCCAAACAAATAATATATATATTTTTTATTCTTATAATCTGTGGTTCTAGCCCATATTAAATACTAAAAATTTAAGAATTGCTTGTAATCTAAGGGTGATAATGCTCCAAAAGTCTTTGACTGATATGCTGACTAAAATCTTCTGAAAAATGAGCATAAAGACATGTTGTCTTCCACATTTTTCAGGTTTCGTTGCACCCCAGGATTTCCTGTATTTGTCAAATTTTATGCTGTTTGGGTTTACATCTCACAACCATTTGAAAAATGAATATTTTACATAAATATCTTGCCATAACGTTTTTTTCTTTTACGTGTCCTACAGACAGTAAGTCACCTGCCTCTCTTTATTCTCCCTCATACAATCTAGCTAACTTCTAACTTAATAGTTATGCAAATACCTCCTCCCTTCTCTTTGTTCCACAGTTCCTAAGTATATTTTCTCCCAACAGGTCTAATTCATAACAGGTTTACTAAACATTGCAGCAATCCCTTTATGACTTTGAGCATTGCACAGTTTCATACCTGAAGAATGAAAATTCTGTTTATTCCAACTATCTCAGCTGCTCTAACAAAGGCGTTCCCTTACAGGAAGCTGTCTGTCTCAGTGAAGACATGAATTTACTAATTTAAAAAGTCTGAGTTTTGTTATTCATTAGCCTATCATTTATTTTTGGCTTAATAATAAAAAAAAAAAGGATGCAATGCGACTAGCAACTAACACAATGCTAATACAATGTGGTTAGCACAGTATGGCTGGCAATTAATCACATACCACTAAGAATAAATAATGAGTGGCTTTGAGAATAACCACTGCATTTTAATATATCCACAAATATAATGATTACCGGTAATTATAAGTAAAACCAGAAGTATACAGAAGTTAGTATAAATTATTTAGAAAAGAAAATACTAACGTTTCAATGAACATAGCTGAGGCTATGTTGAAGAGTTGGGTGCATAATCATTACAATTGTAGATGGAGCTGTATGGTTTCACCTTTTTTGGTATTATATTTCAAAAACCCTTTGTTGAAAGAAATGGCATGATGGAGACAGAAGTGATGAATGCACTGAAAAATTGCTTCCTGTCATAAATGACTTTATAAACCTACTGGGAAATTTTTCATGTCTACATCTGGTAGATGGTGACTAATGCAGGATAATCAAATTAGAAATCATTCAGCCAGTAGGGACTAGTGACCACACGAAGGTCCAGTGACTAAAGCAAGATTAGAAGTTGATATGTGTAAATCACAACTGATTCTAATCAGAAGCAGATGTCTGATTTCAGACAGGTCTTCATGGAAGAGATGTCAGAAAAGATTAGAAATAATTGAGTAGATGGAGACAATGAAATGCAGACTACAAACAATTGACAGAATTCTATGCAAGTAGGTAGGTATGCATATCTTTAATGCACAATGTCCACAGAGAATGTATATTAAAAGAATAATTACTTTCTACCTGATGACAGTGTAATTTAAATTAATAACAGCTAGTGTGTACATCATATGTAAACATATTGTGAAAATGGGAAATAGTTGATTCAATTGGACATATGAGATAATATCCTTATTCTCTGTTTTTCTTTGTCAGCTCAATGAGATTTAAGCAATTGTTATTAATTTATAGACTTTATATGTGTTTTTGAGTATTGCATGTTTATATTTATCCTAAAACAATTCTAAACTGTAAGTTGTTTTAAAATGTTTCTACCAGTGAATATCAATTCAAAATAATAGAATAAGTGCAAAACAAATGTGCTATGATATTTATTATCTCATTCTTTTGTTTTCTTCTGTAAACTTCACTGCAACTTACTGAAACCATTCACTCATTACTGACATATACTTTTATTTTAATTCACAGGTCCTATGTAGAATGCATTTAAATACTTGCTAAAGAAAACAGGAGTTACATAAAGGGACAGCATATTTTTCTATTTTAATAATTTTAACAATTCATTGTCATAGTTTAGGAGTACTGGATATGAATGTGTCTCCATCAGTACTCTGAAAAATAAACGCTAAACATATATAACACCTCCTTTTACCACTACTTTATTCACATAGGCAGAGAACTAAATATAGTGAATTATACCTTGTATTATATAGGTTTCAATTTATGCAGTACATCTTGTATAAACATTGTTCTCAACTGTTTCTGAAAGGAGATGTTTTGCCATAGAAGGATTTTTTAGTGTTAGCAGAAGGCAGAATTACTCTCTATAAAGCCATGATCATATTTTACCTGTAATAAGCACAGCAATGAGTACTGAGAAAATAAGTTTTACATTCAGATAACTGAAGGATTTTAGAAAAGTGATAGTGAAAATCCAGGACATAGGTTGATTTTACTAAATGAGTTATTTGTATGATTCTTCAATTTTCAATTCTTTGCTATTTTTGATTAGGTAATTTCTCAGACTCTGATGGTTTGCCAGCTTCTCACTATGAATACTCATGTGACTCATTGCACATCACATTTTTGATTATTGAACTGTCTCACATGGTTCCATGTCCTGTCTAGATGACTATCTTACAAATTATAACTTAATTTCCTACGTAAATACTCCTGTGATTGAGATTTAGACAAACACATACACAAGCACTACACTGACATAATGGTCTTCTAAGCCAAAGAACAATTTAGACAGAGTAAAAGCCAGAGGATGTTAGCAAAAATGTGAGTCAGAGGCTTTCCTACAAACTACGTGGGTGGGTAAAATTACTGGGAAGGACTGAGCTTCCAACAAAGTTACACCTTTATTTTCACTGACTGAAAAAGGTCATCAAATCTACCAATGTCTTTTGGCCCAAAGTTCTTTATTGATTTTAATAGAAGGATCTTCAATATGGGTTTGGGCATAACACAAAAGTTTATTTGCACTATCACATTTGTAATATGCCTGGACTCCTTCTTGCAGGTAAAAGTGATGGCATTTGAGTAACAGTTCTGCACAACTGAAAACAATGTCACTAAGAGCAGGCTTTAGATGCTGGCTGCTGTTAGAGCACATATAAGTCATGTACGCTAAACACCGTGCCCCTAATCCAGGGGTGAAATCACACTCCAGTGCAGAAAAATAGCAACTTCAACTCACCCAGCTATATACAATAGTTTCCTAAAAATCAAGACAAATGTTTGTACTTGTACTGTTTGTACAATGACTGATAGAAGAAGGAAAAAAAAGAGGAATTTGTGTAAGTGTATGGAAGATATATTTAGAAGGATAAATTCATGACTCAAACCACATGTGCAATTAACATCTAAGTCCTTTACAGCTTCTGAATGCAAACATCTAGAAGGAGGAGAAATTAGCAAAAACAGCAAGTATATTACACACACTCAACAGACAGGATTTTCAAGCAGGAAAAAAACCCCACTCTTTTGTTAATTCTTTGAATCAACAACATATGTTGTTTACTTATTGTTGCATCTTGCAGAAAAAATAAAGTTGGCTTCAGCAAATAATGAGCAGATGAATTTTGAAGAAAGAGGACTGTGTGGCTAGAATTACAAATACCAGACAGTAATGCCATTATACTGTGGGCTTAAGGTTTTTCCACAGCAAAATAATAGCCTGCCAGGCAGACAAACAAATTAGCTGATGACGGACCTCCCTTCCACAACTAAGCTTTAATCCAAGACAGCCAGTTTAACTAATGAGGAATCCTCCTCTTGTACTACAATGATAATATGAAAGTGGTGTGGAACTGATAAACTGAAAAGAGTCAGTCAAGTTTTTGACCTTTCTCAGGAGTGTCTTTGACATCAGCTAGATGAGAATGTGAGGACTCAGCCGTTTGAGTAAGTCTCCTGTGATCTAGGCCCTAGAAAGTCTCAAATAACTTCCTTAGTCATAACAGGCTCTTTGGCCTGACTCACTGAACAGACTAACATGTAAGTTCAACTCCCACTTAAAATTGTTAGTGGTTTGAGTTCATCTCACTTAGTTTTAACCAGCTTAAATGTAGGGGTCTAGTCTGAACCAGACACTTTCCAAGATCCCCACATAAGCTCGTAAAATATCTTTCAGTCTCTGACTTTTCCTTTTGAAGTCTTTAGAATTCTGCTCTAAGACATGTGCCCAATTTGAGTAAAATATAATACATTAGCTTGATGGCTACCTCATATTTTGCTCTTTTTGGACTCTCAAAACAACTGGAGTTTTCCAGCCTCTGACATTTGTTGACCCTCAGTTTCAGAGGATACACAAATCTTCATGAAAGTTCAGGCGGAAAAAGTGTTGCACTTCTTCAACACAAACTTTTTCCTATTTGATTGCTTGGATGATGGAATATTCAGCAATTTATTTCACTGTTACCTGATACAGCTTGACCTCACTTACTTCACAGTTACTATGACTAAGAACTAGTATGTGTTAAGTTGTAACCTGTTTGAAGAGAGGGCAAAAGGAGAGACAGATTTTCTCTTGTCTTCCAATTTTTACTCATACTAGTCTAATTTTCACAAAATGAATTAAGAGTAAGCCAAGAGTCAGGTGAGAGTGTTTTGCCCCGAAGGCTGTGAAAACGTGTGAAAACATGGTTTAAAAGTAATGCACGTCTAATCATAATTTGCATGACTAAAGCAAGTTACTGTAATTGCATTGACAGGATCACATTAGTACTGATTGAAAAAAATTGACAGATTTGTGCGTAGAAAGTGCATGTTTTGCATAAGATGTTTGGATATCAAAACTGGTAGTGATGGCTGTGAGATGCACTGGCAATTAAGTTTCTGTGAGCAAGAGGTGACCTGAAGGCAGGTTGTGCCTCATTATCAAAATGCAAGAAGTTAAGAAAGTGGCATGGCCCAGACATAAAGTAGGAATGAGCTTTTTCTGTGTTGCACTGATGGACCACAGTCAGCAGAACAGGGGCAACAATATTCCAGAGAGCACACGTGGCCCCACTGTGTCTATCTGTGTGTTAACAGGTGTCCTCCTCTATTGGAAGGACAGAGGATGCTTCGGCTGATCAGTCTGTACCACCATCCAAAAGCCTGGTAGCAGCACTAGGTAATACGTGCATTTCTCTTCCTACTTGTAGCACACTAACTTTTGATCTAGCCCTGCTTTTACACATTTTCCTATGACAATACTAAGCATGAGACAATGTTTAGCTGCAGTTGCACCCACTATTAGTTACTTCTGCACCAGAAAACCTTTCCCTGAACCACTGAATTTGGTTCATGGTGTCTAAATTTCCACAGATCTCTGTTCTCAGATTCAGAGCAGTGCAGAAATAGGTCTGGAATCTCATCTTCTGCCCCTTCCAATCATGCCAGTAGTGCTCTGATTTCAAAAGGATATTAATTCAGAGAGCATACCTCCCAGCCAAAGCAACCATTTAGAGTATTTAGATAGGATACTTCAACAGAACAATTTTATTAACAATAGACCATGAAGTTAAACCTGACTTTGCTTATGAGCTTAAAAGCTCTTTAAGACTTTAAGAGCTAAAATATGATTTTAGCATTTCATTGCATGTGTTAATCTTAGAAAGTATACTTCCAGTTATGTAGCTTCCAAAACTTCAAGACTGCTGATCAGTTTTTTTAATGACAATTAGTATCACATTATCACAGTGAAGTAACCATATAAATCTGGTCAAGCATAACTACCTTAATACTTTTGGGTTTTTTCTCTAATCCCTTCTCAAAAATCCTATGTTCCTCCTAGTCTGAAACTATTCTATAGTATTTTATGGATAATCTTGATATACTGACTATGAAAAGACCACTATCCTCTCCTCAAGAAGAAAAATATGTATCAGCAAGGCATACAGCATATTTATTGTACAATCAGTTTTGTTACTAAATTAAGTAAAATATGTTAAATTATGCAGGCTCAAAGAGAAATATATAGTGTGTTGATTATTAATTGAGAGGAGATGATCAGGTATGTCCCCATTTTATAATTTTCAGGAAAAATGTATTCCCTTGCAGCAAGTTACAGAGGCATTTCTTGCCTCATTGAATTTCCAGAGAGTATAAAGTGGATGGACTATGATAATAAAATAAAAATATAGTGCAGATTTATGGTATTTTTTTTAAAGAAACCCCCTACCCAAATTGAATATGATTTCAAATGTCAGAACAAATATGGACTGTTGACAAAAACCTCTTCAAGGTATTTCAGACATAGGCAACAGGAAATAAAACACCTGATGACCCCAAAGATAAAACATTTTGCCAATAATTGCAGGGTTAAGTGTTTTGAATGACTGAAACAGGAAAGGGTCTTATGAGACAAAGGTAAAAAGTTTTATGCAGAGAGACCACAATAGTCAAAACCTGGGAAGAAGTATATTTTGGTCTATAATTGCCTAAAGAGCACCAGATGAACTGCAAACACAAGAATTTGCACAAAAAAGCAGCATAAATGAAAAAAATTACATCTCCTTTCCCAACATATATGCCTTCCCTCAGCTCATCTGATTTTGTTGGGAAAAAAATTATTTTTATTACTTTTTGATCCACTAGCCTCAGAGTTCTGAAGCTGCCTGTAGATGCTGTATCCTGCTGTGTACAACTGAATTAAATACATAAACCCAGTCAGCTTAAATCTGTCAAAAGTGCTTCTAGAAACAGGCTGTGCATGCAAGGACAGCAGATGGAAAAAGCTTTCAACTGTAAAGAAATAATTTACGCCCAAATCATTCAATCCAGTCAGTCAGTTCTGCAGAATCATTTTTCATAAGACACTTTAAGATGGACTCAGTCTACAAAGTAGTTTAGAAATGAATGAATTATTGTGGGTTTAAATGACCCTTTAAAAAATGCAGATTCTTCCTTTCTCATACACACATGTCATCTACAGCCATTCTCTGTTCTGCTGAAATTCTGCCATCCTTTGAGGCATCAGGAGTTGGCTGTTATTGGAGGACAGATACAAATGTTGATTGTCCTCTAGATGGATAGGACATGACAAATTTTGTTTTGATCTGCCTTGGGGCATAGAAGATTTCGGTTCCCATCTTAAAAGGATGCAGTGCAAAAGTCTTGATGTGAAACAAATTGGAATAATTACAATAACTGTCTAATTATACATGGCATGAAATAAGCCTCAATTTCAGTACAGTTCAGGAAAATCTAATGAGGTCTGATGTTTACACCTATTTCCTGGCTCCAAGCCGAGTTAATGTTCTCATCAAATCTGATTGGCTCTGGCAGGATCAAAATATCTGGCATTATAGTAATAAAAACACTGAAAATAAAGTTTTATAACACAGTATTGTAATCCATATTTATGTTAAAAGTTTATCTGACTTTACCATCTTTTTCTACCCCTTACACTTTTTACCCATATGTTAAAAATTTGGTTTCACTCCCTTGCAATCTTGACACACAAGGATCTCTTACTTCATTGGCAAATGGAGAACAGTGGCAGAGGGTGAAATAAATAATTTCATTGAGGTAGGGAAAGTATGAAATTCAGAGTGCTCAGTTTTGCTCAGTAGTATGGTTTGATGCACCAGTACTCATCATTTGCACCTGACTAACAATAATTACTCTATCAGCCAACAACAAAATTCTGATAAGGAAGAGTAGAAGCAGCAGTCATGTTTCCTCGCCCACATAACACCATAATGCTATGTGGTGCTGGAAATGCACCACAAACTAAGAACAGATGAAACCCTAAGGCTATAAATCCCATATCTGTTAGACCTTAGGGACTTAGACCTCTAGAATTTACCACATCCAAAAGAGCAGCTCTGTCT
The DNA here is from genome assembly GCA_013400975.1 of Atrichornis clamosus. Taxonomy (NCBI): domain Eukaryota; kingdom Metazoa; phylum Chordata; class Aves; order Passeriformes; family Menuridae; genus Atrichornis; species Atrichornis clamosus. The sequence continues at coordinate 72,478 of WBMZ01002549.1, read as the reverse complement.
TCCAGGAGAGCCTGATCTTGTTTTACAAATTCATCTCAAGTTGATCACAAGTACTTCTGACGAGACAGCAGTCTCTTACACACAGGCTAAACCTAGGTGCCATCCAGTTTATGGCCAAACACAGCACAAATCTGCCTAAATGTTCTGGAGAGACCCAGAAAATTTCATGTTGTCATAATTGCAACTAATTTGGTAGAGGACAGATACCTGCATGTAGGTACATTTTCTATGCTCACTGACGGGTTCAGGTCAGTGCCTGCACAATGATTTAGGTCAGCAAATCATGCTCTTAGGGAGGGAAATACTCTGTTGGACTATTACATCCTGAAAAGATCCTGGAGTCCTGCACATACAAGATCTTACTCATCTTGCAGATTTGGAGATTTCAATTTCTGCTTAGAGGAACTCAGTAGGCTGCATCCCAAGTGAATGGAGAAGATGAACACTTCCTGTGATTTTACTGTATTCTCAATGGAAAAAAGTTCAGCATGTACCTTAGACTGGATTATTTTCTGGTGGTACCTAAGTTACAGGTCACACAACAGACATTTGATTTCAGTAGCCTGGAACTCCATCTGCAGATCTCGAAGTGTTTATTTCTTTTCAAAACTGTTAAAGGAATGCAAGCAGCTACCTTAGAGAAGCTCAGTTAGTCTTTCCTCCCTTTGCTGGGGCCAGATATATTAAACTGGAAAAGAACCAGGGCCTAAACTGAATAGACACCAGCATTTTATAGTATTACACAAGAAATCCTGAAAGAAGGAATTCGAGTCTTTGGTTCACAGGAGAGTCTCAAGGTTTTTGTCTGGGAAGGAAGTTCACAACTATGGATCAACCTGCCAAGTCCTGGCATAAGCCATGTCACATCCAGAATAAGCATATGTATATGAAAATGAAAAATCTGTCTGGAAATCAACTAGGCAAGTCTGGTTTCAAGCAACAATATTAAGAAATGGTAAGGCTAATCCTCAGTTTTCCATAGGCTTCCAACTCCCCTCTCTCTGTTAGAAGAAATTATTACGTTGGGTTTCAATTTCAGGCTTTAATGCAGGGATTCAAACTTCATCTGGATATTGATGCCTCCACAGAAATTAACCAGAAGGAAAACTGCTTCTGCGCAGTTATGATGACCTACTGGCAGATGTGGGTGGATAAACTGCAGGGAGATTACCTACAATAACCCAAACCTTCTCCTTTGCCAGCCTAATCTTTCCTGCTGGATCTCCATCCCTGTGTCCTAGCCAATAGTGAACTAATACATAAATCCCAGAAAGGAGTACTGTCATTGTAAAGTCAAGTACCAGTGTAGACTGTTGGAAGTACAGCCTGAACAGGGGCTGAGTTTCATGAGTGTCCAAACTGATTTTCAAGGGAAAATGTGCTGTAATCCCAACAGAGTTGATTAATAATTGAGTACAAAAGTTAACTTTACAAAGAAACCACATCAAAAATCAAGCAGAACTGAGACTTTTGCAGACAGAAGGGAGGTTTGTAACTGGCGTAAATTTTTACCCCTTGGAAATCATACGTACTGTTGCCACTGTTTGTCAGCTATAGCTTTGGTCTTGTAGATTTGGTTGTTCATATTATCGGGAGAAAGGTTTGGGAAACTATGTGCATAATATAGACATTTTAAGTGGAAGACATAATTCATAATTACAGGAGACTTCATTCTTGACCAAACAGATCCACGCAGAATTCTAAGACTGCTGAACAGTGTTCTGTAAATAAAGTGATCACACCGTAGATATTATTGAATAAGTATCTTTTCCTTTTTGCCATGTTAACTAAAACACAGACTTAAACTTGCAACAGAAAACTTGATTATTACACCAGAAAACTTAAATTTATACCAGCTTGGCAGAAACATAGTACAAAACCCAGAGGGAGTCACAGTCACTGTCTTATATAGTACAATGAAATACATTGGTAATATTTCAGAAGACATGCTAGAAGACTGCATTGTCCTTGTAATTCCAATATATTTAAGAACAAAGACACAGACAGAACAGGATTTCTCAGTGAGGATAATTTTACTGTTTCAGACGTTAAATGGGAATAATAGATCTGTAGAGGCAACAATAACATTTTCATAACTGTGAGTGAAATCTCACTGTTAAACTGTTGGAAATAAACAATAGTTTCCTGAATACAGTGATCTCCATGGATTATTTCTTCCAAGTGACTACTGTGTGTTAGCCAAAAAAGATTTCTTCAAACTCTACATGTTTTATATCATTGTGTGTGCATGTTTGTGCATGAATGTCTGCACGTGTATCTTGGATTTTTTACAACAGTTTTGTCTGAAGAAAAAACTCATTAATAGTATCCCAGCCACTACAGAACATCTTACAAATGAATGGGTATTGTTCTTTTTTGACTAACAGCTGCTTTTATTTTAAATAGTTTACTATAGCTAAAAGCTTTGACAATCCAGATAATTTTTGCTATCAAGGTTTATCTCAACCTGCTAAAGTCTAGATAAGGGGTTGCCAGTTTCCCTTCTTCAAAGGAGACAAGAGTAACTGGAACTATAAACTGTCCCATTCATCATTAAAATCCACATTTTTATAGGACCACAGAAAGCATCTGTATCTTTACTAAGACAGGACATGCATTAGACAGGTTTAACTGAGACTGCTCAATACAGCAGATCACTTGCCTGACATTTACAGATGTTAATGTGCACACACTCATTTCAGGAGAGGAGAAAATAGCACATGTTTTATCAGAAGATTATTTCACAGAGTGAGGTCCTCCTCCTGCATTGTTCTTTGCTTTTGCTGAAGCCAAGGGCCCTTAGTTCTTCCCCAGAGTAATTCAGTACCTTCCATGATCAAGTCCTATTGACATTTTTCAGCTTTGTTTCTCTCACTTGTGACTTGGCATAAAGTCAGTTTTGTACAGCTAGATCCAAGACCAGTGCTATCCTGAAGATTGTTATAAACAATATGCCTTGGCCAAGTCTACCAATTTTTCATTTCCACAGTTCATTAACAAAAAGTGGAAACTACCAAGTGACTAATAGCCCTGGTTTGCATCAGATGTACATCCTTTGATTTGATGTAATCTCCACTTCCTTTTTAATAGCTTGCTAATGCATCAAAGAGTGAAATAGTTTAAAGTGAGATAACATTACTCCTACAGGCTGCAATTATCATCAGAATTTATAAATTCTGCAGGTGCTGCAGAAGAATGAATAAAAAAGAATTCAGTTCCTTGTTCTTGTGCTCAATAACTCTAAAACGACTCCTTGCTGAAAGACTGTTAAGAAGGTTGCCTGATAAGACACCCATTAGTTTCCCCAGTAAAAGATATTTTAGTGTTATCATGAAAGAGGATTTTGGCTAACAAATCACTGTGAGAGAAACGTATGGCACTTAACTAATCTAGAGTTTTCTATCAAGTTTTTTCCATTCAAGTGCTCTCTCTTTCTATAAATGGTGAATTTTGCAGGTTATATGAGTAGCCTCCAGTAAGTAAAATTGCTTGTTCAATGAGAATGAATAAACAAGAACCAGCTCCACAGATATTTTGATAATTTCATATATTCATGTCTCGATTAGTTTCCTAAGGAAACAGGATCACTGAATCACATAATGGTTGAGGTTGTAAGGGACCTTTGGAGGTCTTCTTGTCTGGCTTCCCATCTCAAAACAGGGTCTCCTACAGCTGATTGCCCAGAACCCTGTCTAGGTGACTTCTGAAAATCTTCAAGGATGGAGACTCTGCAACACCTCTAGGCACCCTCACAGTCAAAATGTGTGAGGTTTTTCTCATCTTCAAACACAATTCAATGTATTTCAGTTTATGTTCATTGCCTCTTGTCCTGCCACAGGACAAAGTCTCTGTTTCCATCTTGCTTACTTTCTCCATGCTCACTGATAAGATATCCCATGATATTTCTTCCCCAGGCTGCACAGCCCCAGCTCCCTCAGCTCTCCTCCTACGCTGGATACCCCAAGACCTGAAATGTGTCCCTCCAGCCCAGGGGGCTGCTGGCCTGCTCTGCTGTGGGGGTGCATTTTTGGCTCGTGGGCAAACCCCACTGTTCAGGTATCTGCTGGTCTGTCTTTCTCTAACAAATTTTGAGTCCTCTGATCACATTCACTTTAAGGAAGGGTAGGATTCTCTAAAAAATTACGTTTCAGTACACACAGAGCTGTGGACCTCTCTCATAACTGCTCCCTGTTGTTTGCGGGGGCAGATGTGGTGTCACCACACAGAAAGTTATTTAAGGGAGACACATCCATAGGAAATCAAACTTCTGTTAACTCTGTTAACAGAACATCATCTTGTTTATTGTAATTGCATGGACTACAGGTATACTGTAGCCACATTTGACAAGTTGCTCAAGTCCACAATCCAATGAAAAGAGACCCTAAAATCACTAGTCTCCTGAAATACTTAAATAAGACTAGGAAGCTGCTCCTTAGTTATTCTATAGTGAATATTAGAGGAAATAATCTTAATGAGCCCAAAACTTGAAGTAAAATTGTATTTTTTTACTCTAAGATTTTGACAGCCTGTTATAAAACTCATCATACCTCTCTTTATGTTAAATGTCCTAGACAGCTTTGTGATTAGTTTCTAAAAAAATATATTTTGCCCGCCTCTTAGCCTTTTTATGAAAAGAGTCTATTTTATTTGGTTTTCTTGCTGTTATCTTGTATACTATTTGCCTGTGTGAATGTGGTTTGACTGGCTCCTTTTCTAGACACCAAATGTATTTTTTATTTACGTGCTCTGAGACCAAGCTATAAAACAGCCTCTGGTACTCTAACCTGAGCCTTAAAGTAGATTTTATTTTTGAAAAATCATGTAAGGAGAGAGTCTCTTTCATTTTTCTACAATTACTTTATAAATGTACAGGCCCTACATGTGCCTGGCACTTCATACATTCAAAAGCTTGGGAGTGGTGTGTTCAAGGATACTAAAAAAATCAGTGCTAAATTTCCTCTCTTCAAAGAGCTGTTTCATGGTACAACTGAATGAATTTTAAAACTCTTTTTAAGATCTGGCAATATGAACAACATTGGCATATAGTTTTTCAGCAAGATGAAATATGCATGTGGAAGAATAAAGAAAAAACCAAGATACTCGCATTCTAATCCATTTAGCAATCTGTCTCTAATTTTAATGATGTATTTGTCATTTTATTACTCACGAAATGTCATTTATATGAAACTGTCACTATGATATTAGGGAGGAACAGCTTGTGTTAAACTGTGTAACGTCTTTGCCAACTTTCAATGTTGGTTGCATTCTACCTCTTTAAAATTTCCCTTACGCTTTCAATTCAGCTTGGATAGATTACTTCATGTACAAAACTTTTGTACATAATGGCTGTAAAAAATATGTGTTTCGTCTTAGGGTGGATGCAGCTACTATCATGTTTAGTTAATTCAACAATAAGAAAAATATTTGGAAAATCAATGTGTAAAAATAGCATGATGTGAAATTAAAATCCTACAGGATCCTGAAATATCGGTCAAAATTCTTAAAATTAATATCAAATTAATATCAAATAGATGGGACTTTAGTCACTTCCAAAGTGAAAGAAGAAAATTAAGATAAAGCAGTGATAGTACATTCCCTTTTCTCTTAAAGATGCTTAAAATTATGGTTTTCATGCCAGATAATCTCTGAGGTGAGGGAAAGGTAGGCTTCTTTTTTTCATATGTGTATATTTATATCAGCAAATATGATGTACAGTTCATTACAGCTAATTGCAAAAAAATCACACCTAGGCAATAAATACCAAATTTGTAAAATTTTCTTCAGGAAATACAAACAAACACAAAGGCAAACTTGTGTTTTTACACATGTGGGGGATTTAGAGGTCCTTAGGTTCAGAACTCTCACCTTCAAAAACTGCCCCAGATTTCTTGTGTTTCTCATGTTCAATTCAAAATTTTAGATGTAAGAAGCTAGGAATAACTAAAAACTTACAAATCTTAGAAGCATGGATTCACCTGTCTTCTGTTGTAAAATGGTGGCAAATATCCGCTAATTACCTTTCTATGGTCTCTTGAGGACTCAGGAGAAAGCATCAGCATCCTGTTAGAGCATTTTGAAGCATTAATTGTAATAGAGCTGCAATGAAGTTGTGTCATTGAACTCAACACTGATGTTCAACTGTAAAGGACCAGACCTGAGCATGTTTTGCCTCAAACACTGGGTATTGCTACAGCAAAGGTGTGACCAGAGGAGAGGGTCCCGTGGAGGTGGGGCAGTGTTGTGCTGAGCCAACTTCCTGCTCTACCTGGAGACTGGGGCTTAGTCCACGCTCCCCCAGCTCACTCCTTGGAGAAGGGCTGGCTGTGCATGCATTAACAAAATTTGTGAAAAGTCTGATTTACATAAGAGGCGTGGTCCAGGTTAACTACAAAAAATGAGAGCAGATTGGCCCCCCCTTGCTCTCTTTTTCTCTCTCTTTTCTCTGCCTTTCTTTCTCTCATTTCTTTTTTCCTCTCTCGTTTCTTTGTTCTCTCTTTCTCTTTCTTTGTTTTGCAACCCCAGCTCCAGACCACGCACAGTGGGACCAATGCAGCATCAAGGACTGGTGATACTCTTGGTTTCCTTGCCTTGCTTTGCCTGGGCAAAGCACAGCTCTCATATGCTACCCCATACTCCAAAGAGGACTTTATTGTGGGAGTGGGGTCATTGTGGCAGGGTGTTGTGGCTTGTTACAAACACCTCTGTGTAATGGTGTGTTGTGGCTTGTGACCAAGGACCTTTTGAGGAGTTTATTGTGGGAGTTGAGAACCAACTGAAGTAGACTTAACTGAGGGCTTGTTCGCCTCCACTCTTGTGGAAGTGTGTTGTAAGAGTTTCAGGGCCTGTAACCAACATCTTTTCAGTCTAAATAGTGGGCCGGTTGCTGGGGTTATGGTGACTATATAATAAAATGTAAGAGTTTCTTAATACGTATCTGGTGTCTTTGCTCAGCCGGTTGAGAATTTGTGATGAACATCACACCTCCTACCTATGGTCATGACACCAACAAAGGAAATGTTTTTATTAGAATTTGTTAAATTGTTCCTGATTTAAGATTAAACTGTAAAAGAGGAGCATTTCTGAAATGAAACTTTCCATTTAGGAAGCTACAAGCAACTTTTTTTTCCCCCACACTTTCTAATGAGCAGACTTTAATTTCTGTTTTGAAACAAAGTCTGTCCCTTAGAAGTTAATAATTTTTACTTGAAAAAAAAGGAATTTTAAAATTTAAATTACTGAAAGGGGGAGAGATGTGGAGGATCTCTCATATTAAATGAAGTCATTCAGGTTGACACTCCTCTTCACAGACACAAAACTTTGACAACAGCAGAAGGGAGCATCAGAAGCTTTCTTCTTGGTTTTGTAAGATGAAATGAGGTTAAAAAAATATATATAATTATTTAAAAATAAAGAATCAATGTTATCATAGTGCTGGGAGGGCTGGTGATTCTCTGGGCCAGGGGCCAGGGATGTCAGGGCAGCCAGGGCAGTGCAGGGCAGGCAGTCCCAGCCCTGGGCATCAGGGACCTCTGTGGGAATGAGAATAAGCTGGTGCTGGGATGGGCCAGAACAGGTGGAGACAGAATCCTACAACCTCCCTGGGGTAAGAGCTGACAGTTCCAGGGACTGGACTCGGGTCCTGGGCTATGGGCAGGATATGGGGAGTGCCAGGGACAGACAGGGACATCAGGGCCCCTGAGTGCACTCAGGGTCTCAACAGACAGTCAAAGTGACTCTTGACAACTAGAGGCAGAGACAGGAACTGAATACACACCAAATACATTCTAGTTTAATCATTAAAAGGAATAAAAGTTTAATGGTAATGAAATTGATACAGATATTGATTGCAAAGAACTATTTCAGAAACCATTCTTTCTCTAGAGAGGAGTATGTTCTCAAGTTCTTCCATGTGAATCCTCATTTGTCATTAGAATTTATTTTTAATCCACAAATCTTTCATGCTAATCTCAAAGCAATTGCCTTGTTTGTAGAAATGTGGAATTGAGCTTTGCTAAATGACTTAGCATAACTTCCTGAATAGAATTCAATTGGCTTGATCAAATAATTCATGACAACTATTGGTAATATACTTTTCAAGAATACTTTTTGTGTCTTTTTTAATTTTCAGAATTCCTTCTGAGGATATACCTGAGTTTAATTTATGGAAAAAAAGTTTGGAAAGCCAAGATGTGGGGCTTTTGCACATATACAGATACATTTTATTCTCTAATATAATCATAAAGGGGTGTTGACCCTGCCACTTGTGAATGTTTTGGGCTTCATTTTGATCTTAGATGAAGCACATATCAGATACAGTTATCATCACATTATAAATATATCTCTATATTCAATCACATAAATGTCAGGCCTGGTATACAATCTGTCATATGTAATTCTGAATTCTAAGAGTTGTGTCTAGACAAGTAATATAGATGCTGCAGAGATATAAAATCTAAATTCAGCTCCAGAGCACAGGCCAGTTATAGGTGCTCCCCACAGACTCTGAAGTAATTGAATGGAATGCCATTAAAATGCAACCAGAATAAAAAGTTCTCTGCACTACCTTTCTACTACAGAAAGACATATAATAAGGCATCTATTAAAACTCTGAAGACTAAACCATGTCATCACACCTATTTTCACAGGAGTCACACGAACTGTGGTTAAATCAGAAGTAAATTTCGATGTGTTCTCTCCCATGTAGGTTCTGTTGAGCCTTTGAATGTAATGGTAAGCTGTTACTTTTAAAAGAGAAAGGAAATTAAAAGGAGCCATTAACATTTTTAATGTCAGTTTTGGAAGTCTTTTTTTATGTTTATTGTGTTCCTGTCTAAGGCACTGTATAAACAAGTCCCATCCCTAACTGGAATCCTTGCCCACATTCAGCCAAAGTTACAAGGCTTTATAAATTCATTGGAATATTTGCATCTTCAAAGGCAGGCACTTGTCAGTGGGTCTTAAGTTTATACTTGAAGTTAAACATATGTTTAATTATGGTCCCAAATGAGGACCTAGGTGCTTTCTTACAACTTAATCTATTCATGTTCATATTATACTGCTAAATAAGTCATAAGTGAATGCCTACCTATTCTTGCTGAATTTCTATAGGTACATTCAGTGGTTAGGAATAATGTCTACGCAAGAGACTCTTTTTCAGCTCTTTGAACTTTATGACAGAATTTTAAAAAGCATACAAAACCACAGCAAAGCATATTGATGTGATATGTGGTGATAACACGTACAGATTCATCCCTTACTACTAATATGATGGTTCCTGAAGATTGTTTTTAAAACTGGGAAAACCTTAATGTGTTATTAATCATGTTCAACTATCTTGCACACTGTAAACTGATTGCTTTGTCTCATGCAACTACCCTAAAAAGAGTTAAGATTAACATAAAAGATATTCTGTTAGGATAAATATCCACAGTTAGAAAAAAAATCCGTTTGATTCTTGCCCTCTTCCAGCTACCAAAACTTTAGCCAACTAGCAGTCTCTAGGAAAAAATCTTAATTTTTTATTTATCTTCATGGTTTGACAGACTGCACTGCATCTGTCCAGACAGAAGAATTAATCTAATGAAATATCTTTGACAAAATTTGCCATCTGGTTTTGACTGCTACATGGTAGTGGAAAAGTTCTGTAAATACATTAATTGAAGACATTTATGGCAGCTCTGTATCATCAGAGTTTTGTAACAATGACAAAATCCACTGCTGAGCCTGACCTTGGAATATTTCAGATTATTTTTATTCTTCACATCATAATGTTTCTTACAGAGATCCTAACTGTAGAGTTCATATTTAATATCAGACTAAATGTAGCGTCCATCCTATGACTCAACAGATCTATCATCAGATCAGTCATAGGATCATAGAATCATAGAATTGTTTTGGGTGAAAAAGACTTTTAAGATCATCAAGTTTTAATACAGAAGACAGAATCAGATCCATCCTATTTCATGTTATTTATTTCAATGGAATAAAAATTAATTTTGGAGGGAAAACCAAGCCTAGTGAGTCATACTCTAATGGCCTGTCCTCCTTTGTAGATTCGGTTTTGCACCAGATGACAGGCATGAAATCTCTGTTGTGCAAAAAAAAATCTACAAAATTGTAGTTCTCAATAATGTGTAGTGCTGGGCAATATTCTTTAGGCTATAAGGTGAAATGCTAGGTGCATAAAGACCTTTTAATTTCTACAATCTGTGAAATGTTTTCTTTTCAATAGAGCTCATATGTTATTTGTTTTGAATGTAAGACAAAACATTAGGAAAGGCCTGGAGGGAAGTCTAGCACACAAGTGACTAGTAACACTCTAATCTCCTTTTACTATTGGAGGAAAATATGTTTTGGTTTCTTTCTTCTTAGTCAAGTAAACAGATAAATATATTTCCCCTGGCTTCCATTACAGCAAGTTGGCAGTTACAGAAGAATCCTTTCAGTTTTGATTTCCTGTCAGTTTTACTAACAAATGACCACAGAGTACAGTATTCTCTTGGTGTGGTTTTTATAGACTCTGTGCCTTAAAAGAAGCATTTTTGAATGAAATTGCTATATGTTCTCACTTGGAGGGCTTGGTTTGAGTACATTTCTCCTTTTAATGAATGTGTGAAATTGGCAAAATGATAGGAAGGATGTGGCCTGAAAGAGAACGTTTAAAAAAACCCAAACTTCTCTTTCCTTGATATTCATCTTCTAAGCTGGAATCAAGAGACAGGCTAAATTCAGATACAGACATAAACTGGTTCAGGCCACTTTTTCAGTTTGCCCATAGCAAACAGAAAAAAACAAACTAAACCAAACCAACTCTATGTGCAAAGGACTGATCTCAGGGAAGTCAGTTGCGTGCTGTTGGATGTTTTCAGCAGAGCATGCTGAAATTTTTTCCTCAAAGTTGAATTTCTTCTCTGAGATTGATTTTTCAAAGGAGGAGACCTGACAACATCATGGCTCATGAGTTGTGGTCAGAAGTATTGTGGCTCCTAAGCTTCTCAGTGGGCACTCCTATGGGCTGGGACCTAAAATTACTGTGCTGCTTCCTCACACCTAAAATTCCCTGAGGCTAGCCCCTAACCTTTGCATTTGTCTCTGCAGGATGTGTCGGTTTCAGGTCAAACAACCATTCATTACTCATGTGCAGGCAGTAGCCCATCTTGAAGAGCAATCAAAAGCCTCTGCATGAGCAATAGTTTTCTCTAACAATTCTCTTTTCCAGATTGAGTTTTCTTTGTCTACTCTCTACCAGAGGTGTCTTTGCATGAGCAGTCTGTGGAGAGGCAAACATAGAAATGCCACTCCACTCCATGCCTTTGCTGTATTTTGCTCTTCGATATGTTTGCCCAAGTATTGCCTTTCTCTGGATTTTGCAGAAGGAAAACATCCTGCAGAGAATGCTCCGTGCTGTTGCTGAATCGGCGCCAAGGGACACAGATTGTGGCGTGGGGTGGGGGCAAGGCGGGAGAGACACAAAGTGACTTCATCACTTCCACCCTTACAGAGAAGATAATGAGGAAAGCACTTTCCAAATAGAGAAAGTGAAGTGCCTTCAGACAGCAAAGGAGGCTGAGAAAACTGCCAAGAGGGGACTGAAGAGAACTTTCCAAAAAGCTGTCCTTAGCAGAACATAAATCTTACCCAAAAGACAGTTCAAACACAACACTTGCACCAGCCCTACTCTTGCCTGTTTATTTTCTTCCTGTCAGCATTAAAATAGAATAATAAAGTACCAGACAAACAAACAAGACAAAAAAAGAAAATAAGCAAGAAAACCCAGTTTAGAATAAAAAGAATTGGAGACCTTGTCTGTCAGCAGTGTTGAGGAGGCTCTTGGATGACTCTGTGCTGCAGCCTGTGCAAACACCCCTGACTCACCACGTCCAATCCAAGAAAGGAATTCACAAACTCTTCTAAAGTGTCTGAAATAACCATTCAGAGGAGTACAGGAATGCCAAGACTATATTTGAATATTTAACAGGGAAGTATATCCAGAGCTTTTGTTTCATGCTCAGTTGAGGTGCTTCCCTGTAAGTTTTGACTGTCCAATGTTGCAGCAGCTTCACAGATTCCTTCCTGTGTTTAGTTGGAAATTGCTTTAAAAGTAAAGAGTATTTTACTCTCCTGAAGAATTTGACAGGGAAATGGGAAGAAAAGTCCTGCTCAGGGTAAATTTGGAAAGATAGAAAACTCTGCTGCAAATTTTGAAAGGGAATGCACAATACATACCCAAATAGGCAGGGAAATACCTCTTTGGAGGAAACCACACAGAGTGTGAGCCTGGGGAGGTGAGCAAGCATGCTGGAGGGAAAACAAATGGATTTCAGTTGGAAACCAGCCTGGTCTCTGTCAAACATACCAATAAAACTGACATGTTCCTGCAGACTGAATTGGTAAGATCTGCATGTCATGATAGGAAAAGTACTGATAAGAAAATTTAGTAGCATTAATGCAAAGGCCAGTTAAAGAAAACTGAGAAGCCTTTTTTTTTTTTCTTTTCCCTTTTACTTTACAGTCATGTGTATAAACCAGGCAGGAAGGTAGGGCTTAAAAAACAACTTATGTAGAAAGCTGAAGGAATTCATGCTCAGGGATTAGTGTTAGGGAGTTATACGAACTAAAAAGTTGCTAACACTAAGTGACATCAGAGAGGATAAAAAACCCACAACACTTACAAATACAGCCTGGTGTCTCTGCTAAAATAAAGCAAGAAGTCAGCCTGGGAAACTAGAACTTTAGAAGAGACTCCTAAACAAATTAATTAAGATAAAAGCCCAGAAAGAGCTCCAGTAACAAAGTAGGTTTCTACAGGAAGAATATTTGCTTTTAAGGCAGCTTTAATATTAAGGTCAGCCTCTGGTGATACCTACCAAATATTAAAATGGAATAACAGGAAAAAAGAAAAAAATAACATCTAGAAGGGTCTCCAAAGGCCCATGTACTATTTCAATCAGCAGTGTAGATGCAAGGGGTTAGCACTGATTCCCTAAAATGTTTTAGCATCTTAAGGGCCAAGGTTGAGCTTTTTAATTTCTATATTTTGGGGCTTTCATCTGCAGGTTATAGTTATACTGGTGTCTACAAACTAGAACACAGATGGCTGAAAGCTAATCAGGTCTACTTTGTCTACTTCCAGGACAATGAACAGCAATCTTAGAGTTTCTACACTGCTCCAGGAAGAATAGATACATGCGTATCTGCACACATGAACACACACATGCACACAAAGACATATATAAACATGCAATCACTGCAGAACTGACTGGGTTGGTTTTGATCTAGCTAATCCAGATGATGGGCAGAGGATAAGAGCTACATAAAATTTTATCCCAGCTCAGGCTTACACTGCAAAAGTTTCTCACCACAAATATGACAAATCAGGATATGAAAAATTCATACCCTGGCTGTCACCACCAAGCTTCCCCTTGTTATTCTTAGTTTGGAAGTGAGATAAGTGCCCCTGGTAGGAAGACCTCTCTTCTCATGCTGTCCTGTTCCTATACTAAGGTACTTGAGTTAGCACAGCACTGGGACAGGGAAACCCCCAGGTTATAATCCTTTTCCTGAAGTATGTGTCTGGACGGAGAACTTGTGAATTGATCAGATAGATACCATTGTAAAGGCATTTATATGCATTTGTGTGGGTGTGATGTGCACTTGTTTCTATATTTTTGTGTAATGTGTGCTTTCAGTGCTCAGCCGCATCAAGCCTCTAGCTATGTATGGGTGGTTTGGTATAGATGGCCGTGGAGCATGCACGCAAGCTTTGCTGATGTGGGATGTGTAGAAGCCACCCAGCCCATCAGAATATGTCTTTCCATGAGTTAATGTACTTGATGGCAAGCTGAGAACATGAGCGTGAATAGCTGAAGGCTGGGCTGCAATGAGTTTTCACCCCTAAAGGTATTCCTAGGACTTTTCTTCTGATTGTGTACATAGGAAAAATTGAGGCTATGTGTGGAATTTGCCTACAGAAACATAGGCTTCAAAGACAGGCAATAATTTGTACCCATTGCCTTGTGAGGATGCACAGAAATGGAAAACAGAGACTTTCAAGTGAATATTTAATGCAAATCTTGCACAACTTATACTACTGTGAACAGCAAATTCTCTGAGCTTTCATTAAATAAAAGTCAAAAAAGTAAAAAAACCCAAACAAACAAAAAAAATCCCAACCAACCAATCAAACAAACAAAAAACCCCCTCTGTGATGGCAGTTTTGTAACTTCTCTGTGAAGTTACAGCACTGTTAAACACAAGGCTGAACAGCAGATGGCATATTTACGCCCAAGATATGAGACTATTGTTGACATGGTTTGTAATAGCAATCTTGATGTAAATGCATATTTGCTCATTGTGTGTAGAACGCTGACATTAATCCACAAGAAAAGAAAACCATCTGGAATTTTTTCAGTCAGTATAATACAAACTGAATTAAATACTATAAACTCACACATTGCTGAAGGCAAAACTTCTCTAAGTTGAAGAACTATATCCTTATTTGTGCTTTACACTAGCTTCATGTTATACAGGGTATACCTCTAAAGTATTTCTAGCCTTACTTTTGATAAAGTGTTATTAATTGCACTGTCCTGTATATATTTTTTTTCTCCCAGTATTAAGTAACCCAGTTGAGGACAACACTAGCTTAAACAGACACAAACATGAGATATCTCAAGCAAATGACATCTCTTGGACTCTAAAGTGGTACATTTTTTGCTCTAATGGGGAGCTTTTCCCTAAAGAATTTATTATTTTGTGTATAAAAGCTGTGTTAGCAAGCACCTGCATTCATCATGTATTTTTAAATTATTGTTGTTGCTGTTGTTCTTCTTAATAATAGTAATAACAATATTGTTGATATGATTATTATTTAATGGAAAATAGTTGAATAATAAGCAAATGAACCAATTCTCATATTCAATTAGACGCTGAACAAAGTTGGTAATCCGCAGTGGAACTTTGATGCCCAGTTTTGAAATAAAACATATGTTTTTTTCCTCTGCCAATTATTAACAGTCTGGAACATGCCCTGAGTGTTTCCTTGAATCTGAAACCACCTCATATCAAGGTCCAGGAGATTCAGAAGAAATATTTAGGACGTATTCATAAGCCCTAGATCAGACTAAACAGAGTTTCAAAATAGTGTTTTAACAGTGATTTCAATGCAAGTATGATCAGGACCTCATACACAGAAGCACCGCTTGCCCTACAACTTCTGTGACCATATGGAGAAGTCATTGCATCTTCCCAAGTGTCCTCAACAAAGTGAAGCAGATTTAGCTATGAAGCTATTCTGTTGCAGCTTTTCACACCATATACACTATGTTATAAAAACTGAGACAACATGAAAAAAAAAAAGCTTTTCATTTTAGGGCTTACTTTTTTATCAAACTTTTTATGGCTTGTCCTTTTCCTCCCAGCTGTTTTCTTTCCTATTTATTGCACGTGGGTTTTATTGGAACATAGCTGTCCAGAAATCGGTGCTTTTGAAGGCAAAAAAGATACACAACTGAACTTCACTGAATGCCCTTTTCTGTTTACACAAGGCTTGTTAAATAACAAAGAGCAGAACACAAGCAATGATCATCAGTGTGGGTTTCCATCATTTATCATCTGCAGATTACAGTGTTCCTGCAGCTACAAAAGATAAAGTCATGACAGAATGCAGTAAGAACACAATATCCCTTTATAGATTTTTGTGGTGCAAATTGCTGTACAAGCAGTTAATCCTTGTGGCTCCCAGAAGACAGACAGGTCACCTGAACATACTAAACACTTTGAATGTAAACTTTAGCAAAATATTGTTTTGAAATATGGATATTTCTAGATTTTTATAACTTTAGAAGGATTACTGCATGGTTGAACTTACTGGCAATTTCCCACTGATTTCAGGAGTTCCTGATAAAATCCACTGATTTTATGAATCAATTACAAAATCCATTTTTGGACTACAAACAAAAAGGAAGGGGTGTTTGCCATGGAAAACTCAGAATCAGACTTCAAACACTCTGCACATGAGTTTATTTGAAAAATGATTCACTGTTGATATAGCTGGAGCAAATATATATTTAAATCATCAAAATCACAGTGTAACCAGAAATGCTTACAACTTTGAAATTTCAGCTGGATAATGACAAAGAAGTAATGAACTTATTGTCCCTTATTTGAACTCACCAGAATGTTTCCTTTTCTGGTAGCTGCTGGCTGTTTGGTATTAAATGCAGCAGTGGCACCTGGGTTCATTGCAAGTTATTGCTCTCTTTTGCATCATCTTTTGTACCATCAGTAGTAATAAGTGATACTGTGAGGGGAGCCCTTTACAGAAGTGTAAAGTATTTTTACATAAATACGTAAAATTCCCAGGCTCTCATACTGAAATTGTAAGGAACTACAAAACTCTTGGAAAATCTTCATTATTAGATTGACTACATCCTTTCCACTGCAAATATACTCTCACTGTAATATGCTTAGGCCATTCTCAGTGCAGAATTCAATCCAAAAGGTCTTGGGAAGTCTCAGGAAGTTCACCACAGATGTGGCTCTCTCTTTCACTTTATTTGCAATTCTGCTATTCTTGAAATTCGTGGACACACGAAGATCTTTAAAGCACCAGTCCTCCTTACTCTGCACATAAAATCCCTCACTGAAATTAGAACTGGGAGTCTTGTATTGAGGTTCTGACATTCTTCTTTAAATAAGAAATGTGATGCTAATAAAGTTGTTGTTTTTTATAAAATACTTTATTAAGAATAATAAGAGTAAACAAGATTACAAAAATACCAACTTTATTAACTAATGCAGATGTTAATTACAGAATAGTTATAATACAAGTTATAACCACAGTGTTCCCTTTTTATTAGGCATTTAACAAGTTGTATTTAATGGGAGCATTATTTTTTCCACTTAAGATAAAATACTTTTATCATACACTAAACTCCACAGGCAGCTCCCTCAAGTTAGATCCCATGCAAGGAAACACCATACATAAATGCTCAAGAGTATGTTTAAAAAGGAACACTGCAAAATTTTAGGTGAAAAGCCATGTCAGTTCCTGCCAGCAGCCCCAACATTCAAAAACAGTAATACACCAGTGCACATGAGGGAGAAAGAAAATAACTGATGAGGAGACAAGGCTAAACAACCAATCCAATGGAATTGTTACAGTGTCCATGAGGGTCGACTGATTTACAACCAACTTTCCAGAAGGATGATGACAAAGCCTCAACTCCTGCTGAAGTGGCCTTGGAGTAGAGAATCTGTGTGCTTTTCATTGTAGAAGGATCCATGTGGAAAAGCACCGAAAAACTTTTAGGCCCCTCTCTGACAACGACATTCACTGAATTCAAGGGACATTTTGCCTGAGTAGATTTTGACCCTTAGAAATATATTTGGACCCTTGTCTGAAAAGCTCTGACTCAAGTGAGTAGCTCTGTCAAGTACATTGGCATTACCTGCAGCAAGGGATTGCAGAATGCCTCAGAGAATTTAATCTTAAACTAGAGAAGAAGATTTCAGCAGTAGCAGCAAAAATCTAGACCAGTATATTCCCAATGAGAGCTACGTTTTTCTCTGAGGGTCATGAGGCTTATAAGAGAAAAAGAGAGAGGGGAAAAAAAGATTTTTTTAAGGGAAAAATGTTTTCATTAATAAAAGAAAGAAACATTAGCCAGTTCCAATATCCAAAGAAAAACAGTAATTAAATTAAACTAACTTCAGTAGCACAAAATCAGCTCTTAAGTTTTAATTCCAAAATTTTATATCCAGACATTACATTTTTCAGAAATCAAGGAATAGTTACAGCAAGGAGAATGAGAATGAAATTCAATGGAGTTTAAGAATGTACTTAGATAAGAATTTAAGTTCTGTACCATTTATTCTAACATGATTAAAATCACAATTATGAAACAAAGTCCAGATCTCACTGAAGTTAGCAAGATGCTTTCCAGCAATTTAGATGGGCACTAGATCAGGTTTCCTTGTTACAACAAAGAGAAAAATATTAGAACAGTGAAAAATACCTATAGAGTGTCCTTTCTTAAGAGAATCCTGTAGTTATAACAGTTGCCTGGTACGGTACCATTGGTACCAACAAGAAATATTCACAGGAATAAATGAAGTACAGATTCATTACCACATATCATTTTTCTTCTCTTCCCTTGCTCTTCAGGATCTCAGTGACCCTCCATACTGAGATAGAGAGAGCAAAAGTACCTGGTAAGCAAGTGCATACAAACTTGTTAAGTTCTGGAGCATCAACTCAGCACAATTTATTTTACTGAGGCGCTGCCCAGAACAAACAGGTAAAAATCCTTACGCATTGTCTAACAAAAAACAGTATTTTTATCATATATATATGTGTGTGTGTGTGTGTGTGTGATATATATATATAAAAATTGCAGTCTTCTGCACAGCAGAAGCTTATAACTAAAATATTTTAGGATTTGCTTTTTTTTAGATAGACATAACAAAATGCCTGCAAATATAATACAGTGAGCACATAACAATTCTTAGAATACAAGAGTGAACATGGAATTATATACTTTATCCACATTCTACTTGTGGCTGAAAACAAAACTCACTTGGAGTTTTTTAAAAGTCTCTCTTAAAAAGTTAATCCTTTCAATAAGATATGGCCAGTATACACTTAGTACGAATACACTCTTCACCTACATGACAATAATTAAGTGTAAATACAACAGGCTACATCCTGCCCTCTTTAGGCCCAGCAAGTAAGAGAGGCCAAAAGGAGCATAAAGCCTTCACAGGTGGCCAGAATAGATTGAGACAGACTGTCTGTGTAGCATCCACATCCTTGAATCCACTGTACAGAGAAGTTACATCTTGTCCAAAGAGACTATTTACATGAGGAGGAATTTCAGAAGCTCTGCTTGCTGAAAGACTATGTGCCAGTAGAATCCGCTGAATGTGTGACACAAATGTCAGCAAGCCAAACCACTTAAGCGTGGGCTGAAACTCATCCCAGCTCACGAGGAGATGTAAGCATATTTGAGTCCCATGGAAGTCAAAGTGCACTGCCGAAGAAAATTTGGTGAGTCAACACGAGGGCTGTCTCCCAAGACAGTTCCGCTGAAGTGGCTGCTTTCTGACAGGGCAGAACTCAGCCCAGTGTCTTCTGCATGAAATGTCCTTTTATATGACTACACTACGGTGTCAGCTTAGTGGCTGTGCAGTTAGATATAATACACAGACCAAGCGCTTTGCTACTGGAAACATTTACAGTTTACACAGTCACAAGGGAAGTAACAGCGCTGTTACTTATGCAGTTACATGTACAGTAGTAAAATTAACAACTGGATATATGCCATATCAATTTTCAAGAAGTCAAAGGGTAATCAGTGCTACCTAAAAGAATGTATTTGTACAGTACTTCCAGCCATACAACTAAATGCCTAAAGAAGAACAAGCATTTTTCATAGATGATGATTTTTTCGTTCGTTTTCCCTGCCAACATAAAGGAAAACTGATTGTTCTATATAGACAGCAAACAAGCAACTAAAGTATTGGTGATGTTGTCCACATTACATACAAGATCATATCAATCTCTGCAATCATGTTATTATCCTGAAAGGAATTATACAAAGAATAGAATTTTGTCCAAATTTAGTTAAGGTTTTATTAAAATTCTCAAGTCTCTTAAAAACTATTAATATATAACTTACTTTTCCCAGTCTTAAGTCTCTCAGTCAGGTGCCAGATTCAACTGTCCTTTTTCCTGCTGTAAATGCAGAGTTTCTTTCATGAAATAACTAGAACCAACTGAATTCTTAATACTAGTCTATTTAGAAAGATTTGGGCACGTTTGATTGAACTATCTTTTAGTGCCCAAAGTCTGCCAGTAGCTAATCAGGATTACTTTTTCGAACTGTATGAAATGCTATCTTTAGCATTGTAAATCCACAATTATTTCTGGGTCAAACTTTAAAGAAAGGATCAATGAACCAAAATGGGTGTAGAGATATCCGTTAGAAGATCATATATAGACTGAAGGAACCAGTGCAGAACTAGAATCTGTAAGCAGTGTGTAAAAGAAAATGGTAGTGACTTCTGTGAAAACTCTGCTTATGGCAGGCTTGTCAAAGTCCATCAATAATGAAAAGATTAATTACTAAAGATATTAATTTTTAATAAAATACTGAAATCTTTGACCTCTTATAAGGGGGAAAGAGAAATATGATCATAAATGCTGTCCTTGACAGATGCATATATCTCTCAGTAGGGCTTTTGTCATATATGAAGAGAAATATACGGCTCATAGAAAGAGTAAGATGTGTTAAACAGAACTATAATTTGTTCCTCCTTCTAAAATAATCTGAAGAGCAGCATAAAAGAAGTCATATGATCCATTTCTACAAAACCATTTATCATCCAGTAATAATGTCTTTGCAAAATTGTTTATCCATTCAAGTATCTTCAGGAGATATGTCACCATACTTGCATATACTGTAAGTCACTCCAACATTTATAAAACAACACTGATAGACAAAAACACCAAAAACACCCATAAATATTAAAAGAAGCTCAAGAAACTTGACTATCAAGTACTTAAAAAAATGTTGATCTTTACATTACACATTAATAACATGCTGTCCAAAATCTTTCAGTGGAAGCTGTTGAGTTTTTCAGGGTTTTCTGTAGGTCATCATAATCTTGTGTATCCACCGGGAATAATATGAGACCCGAACAAAAATCCCAGGACGATTTCGAACGGCACATCCACGGCCAGGAACAATGACACCAATTACTATCTTCAGCCTGTTTTGTTCACAAACCAAGGGACCACCATAATCTCGCTAGGAAAAAATAAACATAATGAATGTCACTTCCCAAAATGCTTCAAGACACAGCTACCACCTGTCTCCTACTGCCTGGTTTCTTTTGGGGATGACCTTGCTCCAAGCACAGGCAATAGTGTTATTCTGGCATAGGACATAAAGCAACTTCCAATCTCTTTTTCTTAACCAGAACTTATATGAACTAATGTCAAAGTTGACCTCTGACCTTGGTTCCTTCTCATGCAAATTAAGCCCTATGATCCATCTTTACATGTGATTCTACTGACTTCAGACTACTCAACCTTATTCACCTCTCTCAGCTGCCTGCAAGCCTAATATATGTTTGTGTGAATATAAACCAGATGAGCAGAATGTGAGATGACTGATAAACATCTTTTTTATGATAACAGGCTTTGCATCAAAGACTGGTGACAGCCAGGTTAGTATCTTTCTTACAGCCAGTCATCTTGCAAGGCCCTAGGATGAGAATCTATGTGTACTAATAGATGTGTGGGGTGGGGAGGATGCCAAACACAATAAAAGGTAAAATTTTTTAGACACAATTTAGAGACATAACTTATTAAAATTATCTTTTTTTTAATTATTATTGTGAATGAATGAGACACCTATGCACCAGTATATGCATTGTATGAAAATTTGGAATATGACCCATGGAGATCAGGGTTAGATACAATCACACAGATTTGGAACTTCAACATAGATACTGCAGTTTTTACCCAGGTTAAAGGTACACTAAACTCAGCAAACTAGATGCAAAACTAGACAGCAAATGCTCATATCAGATAGTGAGATATTGTTTCAAAAAATGAAAGCTGACAATTAGCATTGCATTCTCTCCGGATCACCAGAGAAACAACAATGCTTGACCTTTATTTGGTTTGGGATTTTTTCTGACTGACGACAGACTAGCTCCCACATGAACAATGAACTATGTCAGTGCCATCAGAGAGGCTCATAAAACACTTTCAGGAGTGGAGTTTCACCTGCCAATCTGATTTTGTTCCTCTGCCTGTTCGCTGCTCAGGAAAGTAGCTTCAAAGGAGAACTCAGGGAGCAGGAAACTGCTCTGTGATTAAGACTGATTGCTAATATTAATTCAGTCCATTTCTTCTTGCAGGGGAAAAAAAAGTGTAGGATCCCCAGCAGACTTCCATGCAGATGTTTCATTTATAAGCCTTGACAAGTCTAAGACCTCATTTACGATTAAATATTTTATTTTGAAGAAAATACTTTGTGGCAAAAAATGATCCCATGGAATATTAACAACAAATGGAAGAGGCCTCAGCTTTATGAAGATGACCTCTGTTCCCCATGGTTTGGTAGTACCCTTGGGCAGGAAAAATGTTACTACATGGTTAATATCAGTATTAGGAAATCAACTCTTCTACTCCAGATATTAAATACTTAATAATGTTTATGACTTCCCCCCTTCTAGATATAATTTCCTCAGTCAGATTTTCCACCAAAAAAAGAATCTATCCTTCCATAATAAATTATTTACAGCTTTTCTCCTCAGATGTCTTTTCTCCATCATCAAAACTAGTGCTAAGAAAAAGAACTGCATCAAACTATACGATCACTGAAGAAGTTCTCCTGTCCTCACCAATATGTAGCTTAGGCTTGATTATGAAGAGCATATGCTCCAGCTTTCTCACTAATACAAACCTCAGTACAGTTTTGGACCTTTCTCCTTCCTTCATAACTTTATCAACTGTTGAGTAGTGACTGCTATGTATTTTGCATGCAATACCTCATCTAACTAAGAAACTAAATTTGCTCCAGCCTTTGCTTTCTACTCAATCAAAATACACTACTGTTACTAGCACAGAGCCCACCTTAGCCCTTATCATACAGAACACATATTTGTCTGTCTAAGAAAGTGTTTAGTCATATATTTAACATTCATGTAAGCCTTTCAGGGGTGTGGTAGCACAGTGAAATTGAAGCAAAGGAACCTCTTCCTGCAATCTGGTGAAAATAGAATACTTGTAACACAAATCATATTTCAGTGCAGCAGATGAAAGTACTTTTTTGTGTACAAGTTTAGTGTAGCAAGAATAATTATTAAAAAACTCCAGTAAATTATTTTTGGGTAAGGAACAGCCAGGATCTGAAGAACGTATTAGGAAATGCGATATTTACCTCACAAGGCCCAGCACCTATGGTTTCAGCCACAGCACAGATTTCTGATTCATTCACAGTGATCTTCCCTTTGAGATACTGGTTGCATTTCTCGTTTCCCAAAATAAACAGGTTAGCTACTCGGAGAAGGCCGTCATAGTTTACTACTACAATTGAAAAGAAATAAAAAAATTATTCTGTTTTAGGGGGAAAAAAGTCCTAAAGCTTGTCCATCCCCACTGTTACCACTCTGTTGTATTTTGGACTTTTTATAGTTTCTACAATTGGGATTTGCAAGGCATTTGTTTGGTCTTCATGTCTGTTCAGTTCTCTGAGAATATCTGGAGAAGTTTCTAGTATCAGAATATAGGGCTGGGTAACTGGGGTGGCTCTACAGCTCACCACCAGCTCTGTCATCAAAGAAACCAGAAAAAGAGAGCCTGGAAATGTTATCACTCCCATCAGTGGAGGGAGGATTCTGCTCCCTGCCTTAAATACGAGTTAATGTGTAACAATGCCTGCCATGGCCTAGGGAAGGACGTGTGACTTGAAAAATACTGTAGCAGAGTGGAGTTTTTCTCATTCTGTGCTGGCTCAGCTACCCTGAATGACTTTGTGCCTGCAAGGGCAGAGACACAGCCTTGTGCAATCTCCATTCATCAGTGTGAAGGTCAGGAAGCAGGAGCCCTGTGGAGCTTACTCTTGTTCTACATGTCGAAAGACAAGCCTGTACAAGCTGCAAAGATAAATAAAGAGTCTGGACCTGCCCGTTCTCTGTACAGCCATCAAAAGAAAATGCCAAGCTTGCCCTCCACTGACTTATTATCCTTTTTTCTTGAAAAAATGGATGTAACACTTCTTCCTTCCCTGACCGGGATTCTGTGAGGATTATAATAAGTAGTGCATAAAATATAGTACAAAGTCCTTGGATGACAGATGTTATGTATTTACTGTATTACATAACTCCACAACATTGCAAATTCCTTATCAGTTCTCTTAAGCTAAGCTTTCCTGTGATGCTGTACCGTGCTCCAGCCCTGTCCTGATGTCCCTGTCCCACAGACAGCCGATGCCCCCAGAGGATGGCTAATATGGACATGCTGGGAACATCAAAGGCAGTCATTTGGGAGAGGGCTGGTACAGATTAATTGCCACCCACAAAGAAATGGCAGAGTAATGGCTACAAGGAAGAGAGCCTCAGAATTCCAGTCTAGTTTCTGCTCTGCTTCCAGGACAGTGTGAGTATATTGCTGCTGCTTACTCAAGGTCTGTGGCAAAACAACATTTGAGCACAGTAAATATTGGAGTAATTATTGTCAACTGGCAGCTATTAACTTTTTATCAACACATAATTAGCCAGATATAGCATTTACCAGACTAAATAAATGTCTCTTCTCCCACATATTTGTATTTTCTTCACACAAAAACTGTGTTTAATAAACATTAGTAAGGTTGCAAAGTCAAGTACTCAAAAATTAGGAAATGCCAGACTTAGGGTTGCCTGTACAGCCCAGTTCACTCTCATTATGTATGTTAATAAATTCTTTGATTATATGTTTCTGTATTAGTTTCCACAGGGGCCTCTTTTGGGGTAATGAAAGAGACTGCTCAAGTAGACGAACCAGAATTTGTCAAAAAAACAGCTAACATTCTGGAAAGCAATTCTGCTAATTTTTTTTAACATGTAGATCAGTATTTTTGTATAGTTCATTCCTGGAAATGTTTGAATCATTTTGCCTGTCACTGAAACAACAGGATAGACTAGTAAAAAATATTTCATATTAAATTAACTGAGACAGAAAGCTCAAATATTTACAGAATTAGGAAAATAACCCCAACAAACAAATCTATTTTATAACAAGAAGTGTTGGACAACTGTGGCATCAGGCAATACCAGCAGCCTCACCTATAATGACAAGAGGAAGCAAGTTGTCAACGTATTCATTTAGTTTTTAAAAATAATTTCTTACATCCAGTGTATCCCCATCCATAAACACTGCAGCTGGTCTTCTCTGGAATGGTACATCCAGAAATGGGCAACCGGATTATTTCTACAAAATTTGTCAATATAGCAGGTCTGAAAAGAGAAGAAAAAATAATAGATATAATGGATTTTACTTAACCTTCTAAAATGTATCTTGAAAATGACATTAAGTCTATTATAGACCACAGCAATTAAAAACTGTGCCAATTCTTTTCTTTTTATTTTCTGTCTTTGAAGAATATGATGGATTCCTCTACCTACTTTTTGTACTAAAGCTGCTAACTGTCAAAAAATTTCTTGACATGCTGTCACCACTTTTATGCTATTTAACTTGGGTTTTAATCTTAAAAGTAAGTCGTGATGGCACTTCATTTGAATATATAGTTTTGTTAATATGGAGAAAGTTTGAAAGCTTGTATATACACAAAGATCTCAGTTACAATCTGGTGCTTATTCTATAAATTAAAACCATATACTAGTCCATGTGAGTACGTTGTGGGTTTTCTTCAAATCTGCCAACAAACCTAAACATGGTTATCAGGAGAAAAAATGTAGGCACGATTTTTCAGAAGTGACATCTGTTTTCCGAGTAAGGTAAATGGACATGCATTTCTGCACCTACCAAGTAAAATTTCAGTTGGAAGTTTACCCTGTGGAGACAGCATCTGTAGTACTGGAGAGAGTAGCAATGAACTTGCAAATCTTATTTAGGAAGAATCTCATCCATCAGATGAAAATCCTGGAATTCACAGTAACAGCAACTAACCTGCTAAGTTTCAGTAAGACCAAATCTGACCCCGCGGGGCCATAGACCAACTGGGAGATATTCCGGACTTGTCTGTGCTTCTCTTCTCCCTTTCCTTTGATATTATGGACTCCAAGCCAGGCTTTGTAGTCTTTCAAATCTTTGTACCTAAATGATGCAAAGTTGGTTATGATTTTGCTGAGTATATAATAAAATAACTAAAAAAACCTCTGCTTAATGTGATTACGCTAGAAGATCCTAACTAATGTTCTTCTGCAGAAATGTCTTCATGCTGCCAACTGCTCTTCCAGAATCAACATCCTTGGATATAAGTTTTTGGCCTGAGGCCATTACATAATTTTATCTTTAACTGTTATTAAAATCTGACTTTTCTTACATGATAGTATCCAAACATTTAGATCCTTGGACACTATGGACCTTTGAACTTTTTTAGATTTACTCAAGTTTTCTATTTTGTTTTGTCCAGTTAAGCAGAAGCATGAGATTATTCTCATAAAGAGGCAATCATCTAACCATGACACTTGGAAAAACTATTTATGGTTCTATGCAAAACAGCCAGAGCTCTTTTAGATTTACAACAATAATAACAGAAAATACCAAGGTCCCACAGGCCTTTTATATCAGAAAAGCAGTGTTAAAGCCAAACAGGAGGGAAAACTGCTGCAGTCAAGCTGAAGAAGTGCTGATAAGTTTCTGAAAATAGATGGATTTCAATATTGCTACAGACTACTGTACCGAGAAGGGAAACACTGCCTTGCTGTAAGAACCCACTCTTCCTTTATCAAAGTACCACCACAGATATGCTTATTCCTGGGGGGAAAAAAGAGAAAAAAGGTTAGAAAAATAATAGAAAACCCCGATAGTATTAGTTTCTACACAGTCAAAAAGTTTAAAGAGTGCTTTGCTCCCCACACGTGTGTGCTGGTGAAAAGTGGCAGACGGACAGTACGCAGCAACTCGTCTCTGTCCCTTTGCTTTACAGGTTCAACACCTACAGTACCGTGACTTTGCAGAGCTTTACTCCAAAGTGTAAAAACCAGAAAGAAAGACAAATTCAGTTACTCTGTTCATTTAGTGATTTCTAAAGCTGAATTTGTAATAAGAGACCTAATTTGAAATTAAAAATAAATAAATAAATAACTGGCTAATACTTTTTAACAGGAACTGGACTGAAACTTTCAAGCAAGTCCCCAAACTGCCACCAGATGTAAACAACCTTTGGTCATTATTCATGTAAGTATTATTCAAAGCATTGACCTCAAGGTGGAGAGTTCCTATTTGATTACAAGCCCTATGAGATTTGTGTCCCCACATACTTCAGTTGGAAACAATCTGCAGTGTATGACATCCTACATGTGATTATAGAAAACCTGAAGCATAATATATCAAGTAAAATTAAAGCAATTAAGCATGACAGTTCTTTGAAAAAAAATGAGTGTGGAATGTAGATTAATTAGTTTCCTTCTTTGTGCTTCCAAAATCACATTTATTTTCTGCAGCTCTTTGGAAAGTGAATCAGAATTGTCAGCAATTTGGGAAAAGCTTAAAATCTCACAATTTATAAATTCAAATCACCCAAATGTTCAAAGCTTTGCAAAGAACTGCCGAATGGATACCAGACTCTATATGGAGTCCAAACACAGCAGAATAAAACACAGCCTTGACTTTTTTTTTTTTTTTTAATTGTATTTTGGTTAAGGAGCAAAATATCTAGTTCAAAAGGCTGGAGTCTTTCTAAACTATAGGTTCTACCCAGTTTTATTATAAAAATATCACAATCAGGGGTGTAACTGTGTTGTTCCATGTTATGTTTACATCACTTATTATTATCTTATTATACAAGATTTCATCATCTGCTTTAGAAGATTCATTAGTACACATAGAAATGTTAATTTCTTATTTAAACATGGGACAAATTTAGAGCTGGTTCCATGAAACAGATAAAATTCATTTAAATATATTTAAATATAGTTGATAACAGAATCTGGATTGGATATATAAGAAAATTGCATTGATTAATTTAATACTGAGAGGTGGGCTTTGGTTACCAAATAAGAATAATTTTTAAGTTTCACTAGGCCTTCACCACTCAGACACAGCAATTCCATTTTGAAGTGTACAGTTAGGTTTTGTTGAAGAAAGTTCTGAAGTCATTAAGATTTTGTTTCAGACAATATTCTATTTGCTTCCTTGGTAACAATACAAAATAAAACTACATTTTTATGCCCACATGTAATACTTCAAGATATGTTTTGCTGCTGGAGTATTCCAGGAATCCCTTTTTCATAAAAGGATCTGCAATCATTTAAGCATTCATCTGTTTCACAGAATTTTATCGCATAGCATAAAATCCAGGTTCAACTACCC
Source organism: Atrichornis clamosus (assembly GCA_013400975.1). Taxonomy (NCBI): domain Eukaryota; kingdom Metazoa; phylum Chordata; class Aves; order Passeriformes; family Menuridae; genus Atrichornis; species Atrichornis clamosus. The sequence continues at coordinate 44,427 of WBMZ01002549.1, read as the reverse complement.
TAACAATAGCTATTTAAATTTTAGGCACCCAGATGTAATTCACCTTACCTGCCTAAAAGTTCCTCAAATATCAAGGCTGCTTTTAAAAGAGTACAGAGATGAACTTTTTCAGAGAGTGATTTAGCCCACCTATCTGGTTACTTAGTCTAGGAATACAGTGATGTTCCTCTAGAAATGTCTTTCTGCACCATCTGATGCACTTCCAGGAAGGTCTAGATCTGATGGATCTCATAAGATGCAAACACTACCAAGGATCAGAAGGACCCCCAGGACTTCTCTGGCAATGAAGCAATGTGAAATATACTTTTTTTTATCTTTTCCTTTACTCCCATTTTTTTTTAATACCTCTTTTACAACATAGTTTTAAAAGAGATGGCAAATCATAAGCTAACAGAATTGAGCTTTACTTTAGTCTGTACTAGCAGACAAAATAATTTTTTAAAGTTATTTTTAATGATAGAAGATCCAGGGCTGATGCATGAGATATATCCTGTCATAAATTAATGATTCACACTTCCAGCTGATGAGTTTTGAACGAAAGTAAAGAATATAGGAAACAGACATTCTGTATTCTGACTTTTACACAGTAGCAAAGATCTGCCATAATGTAATGCATGTGTTATACACAAGCTGTACGTGTTAGGATCTTGTTTTACAGAATGAAAAGGATTTCGTTATAGCTCCTACTTATTGTAATACCGAATAAATTTTAATTGCATGCAATGACATCAGGGGAAAGCTCAATTTGGCATGCGTATAAATCCTGAATCCTACACTTCACAACTAATGCTCTGCTGTCAAACTGAAAATATTTACCTGAAATTCACTTTTTTTTTCTAACAGCCTCTAAAATAAACAGCTTAATGCTGAATGCTAAGCCAAAGTTATGGAAAGGTCTGCAGTAGGTAATTGAAAGAGCAGAACACTGTGAATGCTTTACAGGTTCATGTGCACAGGTTAGTAATAATGAACATATAAAATATTTCACAAGCGGAATGAATACTATGGCAGCACCTGACATTACAGGAATGCTGATTCTCTACTTTTACAGAATTTAACTGCATTGTAGAAGTATTCTTATTATGGTCAACATTTTCTACAGTTCCAAAACAAATATCCTAGGAGTTGTATTATCCTTCTAACCAAAGTGATAGTTACCTGTATGTCAAACTAACAACCCATCCTTCATTAGTTTGTGTTGGGATTCCATTTACAACTCTCAAATGTTTTGTTGAGGCACAAGGAATGGCAGTATCTGAAAGCAGGTCCAGAGATCACATTTTACTAAAACAGCAGTAGGAAACCTGCACAGTCGCACATAAGGACTACGAGAAGGTCAATATTTATTATGGATTTACTTTCCTATGCTAATGAAATATATTTCTAGACCATCCAAACTACTTCAATGAAGCTGAGTAGGTCCATTTAAATTTCCATAAGGAATATAAAATAAATGTATTTAAATAGGTTTTTTTTAAGATTTACATAGTTAAAAAGCAAACATTGAAAATCATTACCAAATCTCACCACTGGCAAGACGTGACAGTGAGAATAGATAAAGGAGCATAATAAAGCTATTCCCCATTTTTCTCTAGGAAAACAAATTTTTCTTAGTCGCTATGGGTTTTTTTATAACTTTAACTGATCTTTATCTTGTCTCCCAATTGGCAAGAAATATCTAGTCTTAGAGGACAGTCATGCACTGCACAGTTCATGTATAAACTTACCATCCAAGCTGGATGTAGTAGGAGTTGTATCACCTTCACCTAGACAGATGCATAAGATAGCCATAATACAAAATTAAAACAGATTTTTAAATTGAATAGAGTAAAAATCAACAGCAAATGGCATGTTGTTAACTGTAATGGTTCACAAAGTTTTAAACTTCAATGATTTCTTCCATACTCTGCAAAAGCACTGTTTAGTAGGGATTAAAAAGAAGGCAGAGTTTTATTCCAATAGAATAAAATAAGAAATAAATATTTTGCAACAGGCGTTTCAAGTATTTTTCTTCTTGGCTGAATCCTGAATACATCAGTCTGCCTATCATGTTCAATTTACATGTTTCATTCAAACAAGCAAATGCTGAAAAATGAAGTTCTGACTTTTCTATAAGCTTTCAGGAACTATAGAAGTCATGTTGCCTAAACTTGGTTCAAAATTTTTACCTTCAGTGACACGTACAGAGTGACCCAGTGGTACAGGCTACTGAAAATTTGCACAAGCAAAATTTAAACTGTCCCTTCCCACTAGGTTTCCATCATTAAGTAAATATATATATATACACATAGTTAAATTTATATGTGCATGTATACACATATGCATATATGTGTGTATGTGCACGTATATGTGTATCTATGTATAATTGCATATATATATATGTATATATACACTGTAGTTTGAACAGAGCAGTTAAAGGCACCAAGAAAGTTCACTTAGGAGCTGCCAGCACTTTGTCTGTACTGGTTAAGCAGTTATTAGTACCTGAGCAAACTACTGGTATTTTAATACTAGTCCATAAAAGTTACAATTGTAAAACAGACATATTGCTCCTTTGGAGTTTAACTGCAGAGATGGTGATACCAATTCTGTATACCCTACAAATGTTTGCTGAGAATATATCCTTAGAAATTCATACACCAGGATAAGAAACTCAGAATAAATGAATTAAAAGTATCTTTCTTTAGCTGTTATTTTGCATTTATATTGACACAAATAACCTTTTGCTGTTTGTTTACTCTTCACATAGATGCCAAAATATCACTTGAGACTTCAAATATCACTTGTTAGAGATGCTGGAGTTCAGACCATGAGGAAATGCAGCAGATTGCCACCAGGAATGAGTGTAACATTATCCTTAAACTCCAGAGATCACAGACATGCATTCAAAAGCCTGATTTACCATTTAAGTGTTCTCCCAGGATATACAGCAGAGTAACTTAGAAATAAGAATTGAAAAGAAAGATTTTGAATATAAATGTGAATTGCACATTTTGCAGCATAAAACTATCTTTTTTGAGTTGTCATCAGTTTATTACTGAATTCCCTAGGATTCTTAATTCTGTTTATTTAAGTTATTTAGATTTAAACATTCAACTTTGGAGGCATGGTTTTCCTAATTCTTGCCAGGAGTTAAATCATCCCATAAACATCCAAAAGCAGAATCTAATCTTTATAGCACATATACACTTCAGCATATAGATAGTGAGTTATCCTAACTTTAGAAATACAGATCACACTAAGAGACTCTGAAGCTTGTAGGCAGAAGATAACTCTGCCTGGGTTTCTTGAGGCCACAGCCAGCATTCTGACCGCTAGACAATTCTTTGTCTCCGTCCAGCCCTCATTCAATAGCTAGATCTGTTGGAAAATGTTTGACCATCTGTAATAGCCCCTTTGTGCTCCTGCTGCATAAATAAGTCTTGAAATCTCCAAGCTGGTCAAGGAAAAGAACCCCTTGTTCATATATTGCACAAGCAGCTTCTGTCTGCTCCTTCTCAGTCACGCACAATTGATTCTTGATAGAATCACACATTTTCTGCTGCCACAAGTGACAACAGCAAGGTGTGCACACGCATGTGACACCGTGGCTTCACTGGGACTGCACAGCTGACAACGCCAGAGGCATACCAAGTACTCACATCGAGAAATAGGGCAGTAATCCCAGGGAACAAGAGGATCATCTGTGTAACACCAGGGACCATGAAAATCATCATCTGGATTGCGGCAATAGTTTTTCTTCAGTTTACTAACATCTGGTTCTCTGAATATTTGTATATGCCTACAGGGAAAAAAAAATTCAAAGTGTTGAAAAGCTTTATACTATAGCCCAAATTTTCAAAGGTTAAATGTTGCTTTGGTCCACATTGTATTATTAGCTGATTGAGAAGCCTACAGGTCAGGGTTTAGGGCTGGTTAAAATCAAAGGGAAGATGAGACCCAAATATTTGCTGGATCTGGGTCCAAGTTTCCTCTGGCTGGCATTTTAAGTACCGTGTCCACTTGACAGCTGGGAGGCTTCTAGATCTCCCACTCAAGCTAAAATCTCTAGATACCTTCAGGTGGATCATTACACTGATTAGAAGACTCTCTGTGATGCCCTCAGCAAATCTGCAGGCCTCTCTGGGGAGCACAGATATCTTCTTATAGGTTAACAGCACAACAGAGCATTGAATCTACAAAGCTGAATCAAAGGCAAAGGAAAGGCAAACTAAGAAACTTAGCAAGGCTGAGCAGCAGGCAAGGAGAAGGATGAATGGCTCAGACAAACTGCAGTGATAGGTAACCTAAGTTGCAAACCTACATGTGGCACTTTAAAGGTGAAATTTTTGGGTCAAAATCTGAAACAGAGAAAGCTGTTTTTTTTCTGGCTTGTCAGACACAAGGATACAGGCTTCCTTAGTTACAGCTGTACTTCTCCCTTAGTTCATAACTAACGATGCATGCTGGCTTTAGCACACCCATAACCAGAGAAACTGTTGGAGTGAGACAGATAACTCCCCAAAGAAGTTCCCAGATGGAAAATGTGTGGGAGTAGGAAAAGAAAGGCTGATCTGTGCTCCATTAGATGAATGCAATTGCATCAAATATCCAGTAGGTTTATACTGTCTCATTCACAGCTAACTGAAGACTTATCAGACTTCTCAGCAAGCATGATCTTAAACCTCTGCTTCCCTTACACGGACACTACACTGGACTATGTACCCTCTCTCTCACCATCTGTGGGGAAAAACACATGGAGTCCAGGTAATGATAACAGACAGAGTCACTGAAGTCTGCCTTTTGCAAAACAGCTTCTCCAAAGGCTGACTTCTGATTTACACAGTCCTTCCATAGATAATATGTTCAGCACTATGATCCAACAAGCACCACAGCTAAATATTGACATATTTGCATCTGCTTCAGAAACTAAAGTAAAATGAAGGAGAAACTATTTCAGCCAGGGCCATTAGTGTGCGTGATATCTCATACATAGCAAAACTTTCAATGAATCCCTTACTTTGTATGTCCTGATAGTTCATTTTACTTCAACGAATAAATAAAAGTAACTTGCCATTTCCACTACTTGAATAGGAAGCCAAAGTAATGATAAACGACAGAAATTGCAAATCTTTTTAATGGCGTTTGATGTCAGTGTCACTAGACTGTAGGCTCAAGACTCAATTTCAGGCTGCAAGGGACATTAGGTGATTTCAAGTCCAACCTCCACCTTGAAGCAGCACGAGCTGTGAGATCAGGTTGATGAGGTAACCATTTCCTGCCTCATCCCTGCTGCCCTCTCATTGCACCAAACTTTCAAGGACAAGGATGGGGTAAAACAGGCCAGTAAACACTGAGAAACATCCCAAAGCCTGCAATTAGTGGTTAGCCTGAACAAAGCCATGTTGTGTAATATATTTAAACACGAAGAAAAAAAGAAAAAGATAAAAAGTAAGATTAAAAAAGGAAAGATATTAAAAGCTCCAGGGCATGAGGGGCTACTTTAGAATCACTGCAGATGAGAAAGAATCATCATCTGGAGGCAGTATTTATTCAGGACTAACTGAACCATCTCTTTCTGTTTAACATGTACGCACCTACGTAAGTCTTCAATATTTTTGTCCCATGTGGAGCAAGTTAGCCCAAATCTTGTCTTGGATAGATTCCCCATGTAACTCTTGCCATTGCCACGATAGCAATCTGAAAAAGAATGTTGAGACAAGAAAGTGGAGGGTGATTGTGCAACATTGAAAAGCAAACTCTTCTTTTCCATCAGTAATCCAAATTATTAAAGACAAGTGTTCTGTTTAGCAAATGCTACACAATATTAATCAGACAACTGTATCAATAAGATCAAAAAGAAAATGGGAGAAAGTTTTCAAATTTAGATACATAACCTCCTATTTGAGACCTACATTCTCAAAACAAGAGCATTTTAAATTTTGTCTTTCTTAGATAAACTGGGAACACTTCCTTCACAAATAGTTGGTTTATGATTAATTTAGAAGAGTCACACAGAATATCCTAAAACTTGTCAGAAGCTAGTTTATACAAAACCGAGCAAAAATGGTCCCCTATTCCTCCCTCCTCAAAAAATAGGCACTCAGCTTAGCTTCGTGTAACTTCCAGATACTGGCAACAGTATATATCTAATTCTAGACTTAAGTACTACTTCAGCAAAACCAAAAAATCAACATGACTTCAATTTTAAAGTAATTCAAAAACTTGTCTGTTCACTCCAGCAGAAATTATGTTTAATTCATAAGATTTTATCACCAGCCTTTTTGAGACTATTGTTTAAAATGATCACTACTATAAAGGCTTTTTGCATAAAGCATTTAATTTCATATTCATCAGTATTTTTATTTTTTGATAATTAGTACTTTACAAGAAACACAAAATGAAAGTAAAAGTTTAATCCTTCTCTGACATAAGCCTTGCAACTGCAATTTTTTCAAATTTATGAGAAAAATTGACTAAAATTTATAGATGGAGATGTTAATGCAGCCTGTTGTAGGGTTGTAGGTCTAAGGTCATAGCCTCAGTTTATGCTATGATCGACATCAGTTCTCAGGATGCAACAATACTCCTTAGACTAATACCAAGGCCTCATGGAAAGATATTTGCATGAAGACTCAGGATAGACCTCACAGGGAGAGGTAGCCAAGAGTTAAGAGGATCAATTACTTTTAGACAAGGAGGTATATGAAAAAATAAAAAGAAAAAAATCACTTTTAGTGGCCTCATGTGCAGTTATAAAAGGACTGTGAGCCAAGGAAACCATCTCAGCTCTGGAAGAAGGCCTTTCAAACTAAGAAAGGTAAAGACAAGGGAGAGATACACAGATACACCTTGCCTAAAAATCAGATCCAATCAAAGCTTTGCTGCAGATTTCCCAGGTGGAATTAAACATTAAAATAAGAAATGAATCTCATTTACACCACAATATACTCCAAGCGTGCAAACAAAGCCAAAGGGGAATCACACAGGTGTGATACAGATACAACTCCAGTTTTCAAGCCTGTCTATTTGCTGTTTGGAACAGTTCAGCATTCATTTTAAATTATCATCCTTTCCTCTGTTACCTTGTTCATTTGACACATCGCACTTTGGAATCTGGGAGCAATAACCAATACGGATGTTTGGGTCAGTGGTGAAACACCAGGGTGATTCAGATCCATCTGGATTTCGGCAGTAGTTCTCCCTCAAATCCCTATAAAAATAAATATGTTAGCTCACAGTAGGGATAATCTAAACCCACCAATTCATTCCATTGTTTTTTGTTATGAATTAACCATAATATAGGCTCCTTCAGGTCTTGGTGTTACTGCTCAGTGTTAAGTGCAAGGACATGAGGAGCCAGTGAGAACAGTGTCCAGAAAAATATAGTAATTGTAATAAGAATATGTTTATGGGAATTCATTTTCAGCAGACATATGTTTTGACATGATATAAGATTTCATTTGAAGATTAAGAATATTTTCATTCAGGAGTCTCCATCAAAATTTGCATGGAACTGACACTGGATACACCTGCAATCCATTACAAGTGCTTTTAAATACAAACATTACCAAAGTGCTTAAAACTCCCTGTACTTTGAATGGCTCAGCTGAGTTTAAAGAAACAGAGTCCTGTAGACTATCAGTGACTCATTTAAGAAATTCATTTGAGGAAAATATCTAAAAATATATGTTGAAATTCTATACAGCTGTTACCTTTAAAGTAAAAGTTAGTCACAAGGGAGCAACTTTAAATGTCTTTTGCAGCTTGCATGAAATATTCAAACCTCTTAAATGTACATTTTATTTTCCCATCTCCTGACAGTTGTTGCCATGTTCTGTGCATCTTCATATTTCACTGTATTTTTCCATCTGCAGCACTTACTGATAACAGACAATGGAAAGAATGGGCCTAATACTCTAATTCTTACTGATATTTACCCATCAGTAAAGACATTTAGTACAAACTGGGCTGAGGTTCCACGCTGGTCAGCAAGGTTTCCTCTATACTCAGTTAAAAAAGGGCTGAAAGAAGATTACTAAGGTAACTGCCTGATATTAGTAGATTATTCACATGCTGGGAATTTATGAACCGTACAGAAAAGTTTGATAAACAGTGGTCCCTCAGGTAAAAGCAGTCCTATTGTTGCAAGTAGATTTACGGAAATTAATGAGACAGAAAAAGGATTTAAAATATGGAAAAGAAAATAAATATTGTCAAATATTATAAATGTTAAGTATTGTCAAGAATATTACATTTAGGTAATATTTAGGAGATATTATGCTAAAGTCAGCAATCAAACTACGAACAAGTATTTACTTCCATGAAAAACAGAACTGGTAATGTATCAGCACTATTGGGATTCAGGTCTTGGTCTGGAAAACATCTAGAGACTTCACAGTCAAATTGGTGAATACATGCTTGACGAAAAAGTTCATAAAAATCCCTAGTGTTTCACACAAGTTCATCTAGAACTACTACTTTGAGATCTGAAGAACTGATTTTCCCATGCTTTTGAGCATCAGCAGGTAGAGTGGCTGCATCAGGACACAGAGCAGGGGAAGGGACTCCGTGGTCTACTCCCGTGGCATGAATTTTTAAATGTTTTAAAATTAAGCTTTTTTCCCCCTGCAGTAAAAATACCCACATGTCTCTACTCACTTGCATTTGAAGTTCTCAGGAGTGATGTTGTGCTGGTGAGGAAACTGGGAGTCCCATCTCTGGCACTGGATTCCACTCCAGATGGTGCTGACTGTGCCACGGTAACCCTCACCCTGTCCCCGGACACACGTGGATGTCTCAGCTGTGGCCTCTGTGCTGTTCACAACGCTTTCATCTGCAGACAAGAAGTGCTGTTTCATTCTCTTGACTGGCTCAGGCTGTCAGGTTTGAACTCCACATAACTGATGGAGTCCGGGATTACATGATGTTCAAATCATGGTAACCGCAGTTCTTTGGTGACATTGCCAATGTGATTACAGAATCATTTTCTCCACTTCATATTTACTACATCCACAAAATCAAAATAAGTGCTCATCTTTATGCTGGTTTAGGTACTTGCATGCAAAGAATCTGCAATATTTAAGAGCTTTTGTTGCATGAGACACCTGGCCTATGCTGTATCATTGGAGGTCAGAAGATATTCCTGGTTACTTTTTCCAGTTCAGCAAATATTTTCTCATTCACTTAGCTTTAAAAAGCTGAGTGACCACCCACATGCACACTGTTAAACATGGTAACACATATTTGTAGGATTAAAATACAATTGGTTTTCTCTAAAGAATTCCCAGAATATCAAGTCACAGGAAAGAAAGATGCAGATAATCTATTTTTTTTAAAGAAGATAAATCCTATTATAAAGTAATGTGCTAAATTCTCCTTGAAGTTTCTTTTTTTTATGCCTCATATGGTTAAAAGAGGGGAAAAAAGGCCCAGCTTTTGAAATCAAAGATCAGTATTCTCTACAGAGAGAAAAATGCTTTAAAGACTAACAAATTCATCAGACTCAAGATCTCTTACAGATGTTGATATACTCTGCACTCACCCTGGTGTGGGCTGTCTTGAACTAAATTCAGAAAAACAGTGGTTTTTAAATGACTCATTCACATAACTTGAAAGTCTCTTTTTATTTCTTATGCAATTTTCATAATTGCAAATTAATGGCACAGATATTGCATCAGATATATACAAAGTAATACAAAACTAAATACACTGCAGTAAGAGCAACACTTCTACAAACTCCTTAAAAATTCTCAATACAATATTTTTTAAGTGACTGCATATCTGTGGTAATTGCTATTGTTCACAAGACTAATTTTATTAACTACTTTAGAAGTATTAGTTGCCAGCAATAAATATGCCAATAAAGTTTTTAAATTAGTTTTCTTCAAATAGTCCAGTGAATAGAACAATATTTGTGTGCTACTCAGAGTGTAGTTCACTCCTGCTAACTTGAGCCAGTTCTATGAACTTGGAGAGAATATGGATCTTAAGGAAACCAAATGCCATAACAGATGGTTTTGGCTGATTTGCTGACTGATCTTCGACGTTAAAGATCATTTCCCTGTCAGATGATAACATCAAGTTGTGCAGTTGAATTATACATTTACCCATGCGTTCTCTTTTCTCTTCATATGGTTGGTGTTTTTAAGTCAGTGTTTCATGGTCAAATTCATTTCCTGTCCCTCCTTCCCAAGGCACTTTTTCTGCAAATGTTGTCCTGTTTCAGTGGGATTGTGAGTTCCAAGCTCATTTCAAAGTCAAAAGGATAAGGCACTGCAAGTATCACAAGGTGGTGTCTACAAATGCACCCCTTCTAGCAGATTCATCAAACAGGCTTGCAGGTAGTTAAAATACTTTTAGTCCTTACACATCACTGTTTAAATAATTGGACTACAAAAAGATGAATTCATACATCTCATATAAATAAATAGCTGCATGTTTCAGTTTTCCATCACAAATAACATATAAAAACAAATTGGAGTTATATTCTAAAATAGCTTCTAAGCTGATTGGAGTAAACATTGTTATGCCACATTTAAATATATAATAGTCTTTTTAAAAGATGCATGCAGGTGCTTTTATAAAAATGAAAGAGATGTGAATAACCTGTGGGGGGGGGGAAGAAATAGTTTCCTAACATGATAAATTTCAGCATGCATCCTGGCTTCATAATATTTCCTAGTAAATTAATAAATTGCAACTACGTAACTCTAGTGAAAAATCTTAAATAATACTACTAATGCACAAAAACTCACCCTAATACAAGCTATTGCAAAGACCTCAGCAATACACAAGAAGTTACTGTTTCAACTGTAATGAACTGCATAGTACACCTACTCTGTACTCAGTCATATTCGGGAAAAAGTAATTAGGTTGGTGTTTATATATCATTATGTGCATTTGGGTTTTTTTAAATCACGTGCCTGAACCGAGGTAAGCAATGCATCGACTGATTTAAGCAAGGCCATAGTGATTTTGTAGAGCATTCCATCCTGTACATCTGCAGATACACAGCTCATCGTTAAACCTTACACTGTGTGTCCAGACAGTGACCTCTATCTGTAGATCATATTTTACAGCTTGTCCATGTCAAAACATACAAGGTAAAGGCACCACACAAACTTAAATTTCACATTGTCATGAATACTTGCGCACACAAGCCACTTCTGGAAAGACTTACGTTATAATGACTAAAAGAGAAATTATTTCAAAATCTACAATGTGATTATCTGCTACTCCTTTGTGGCAGCTCTTGACAAGAATTCTAGTAATAAGAAGAATTGCTAAAATATTCTTATTTTACTCATTAAAGCAGTTCCATTGTTCTGAAAAGTCCACAGAAACCTCCCCAAACTCTTCTTACTGTACCACCTCCATTTACTACAAATGTCTCATTTTAAAACATGAAAAATGAGACTGCAAAATATTTCTGAAATTTAATTCTGAAATTCTGAGGGCTTGTGCCCTCAAAAACAATCCCCATTCTGGCTACTGAGTCTCACAGAAAGCTCAAAACTTACCAATAAAGGCTTGAGAAATCCTTCATTCAGCTGTCGATTCCACAAACAGGCATGATGGGAACAGTCTCCCTGTTCCTGTTAATGAAAGTGGGGCTGGATGTGCACAGGAACGTGCAAGAGCTTGAGGAGCAGTGCCTGCCTCACCACACACTACAGAGGGCTCTGCAGACTACAAGGCAGTTGCCAAACTTTAAGTGCCCAGGTTGTCCAACACTGCAGCTTCTATAATCATCTCCATTCAGTATTGGTCTTGTTGTTGAGGCTAATTGTCATCACCCACACAGCAAATTAACTAACGTTTAATAACTCTGAGCACGAACATCAGATGTGCAGAGCATTGGTGAGACAGCCCTGAGACCACATTTACTAGTTCTCTCATAAGGGAAAATCAAGATCAGGATAAAAATCTGTTAAGCTGAATTCCCATCCTTATCCCAGTAATTCCACTAAAATATAAATTAAGATCTGCAAATCCAAGGGCTTGTTCCAATGAGAAAGGTACTATGAATTAATTTAGATTAATTTAAAAACAACAAGCAATCCTTACTTTGCAGTACTTACTAATATTTCATAATAGAAGTTCTCAGGATTTTTTTGCTTCGTTCAACTTTTATAGTTCTGAACAGAGATTAAAAGTGCTGTTAAAGAAAAATCACACAAAATGCCATCTTATAAAAGACTACTATTTATGATCTACCACGTGTCATTTCTTACTCCTGTATGAAGTTCATTTTGGACAGAAGAATTTGTTAATTGTTAGCAGCATTTTGCTACTTTTGAACTTTCTGGGGTTTTGATGTTTTTTTTTTTTAAATTCTGGGTGACTAAGATTAAATATGTAATTCAGACAGCTACATGAGGGGATTGCCAGTTAGTAGCATTTCCACCTTCTCATGTCCACTCTAAAGTCCCCAACCAAAGGTCAATAATGCAAAGGTATCCCTTTCTTCCTTAAAACCCTCCTTATTTTGATACTTTGAAATGTATCTTTGAAACTTTATTAATAAGAGCCAGCCCAAGCATTCATAGATGCCTAAGTAAAAAGATGAAACATTATCCAGAGCTTTATGTGTAAAGCCACAGATAGTCTTCTCAGCTCTGGTTCTCACAGCAACGCCAGCATGAGGGAATCAGCAGGGGCCTTGAGTCATTCGACAGCTGAAGTAACCAGTTAGATACTATTTCTGACTTTAATCCCAATGACCCAGAAGAAAATCCTACACAAATTTTAGGTCAATGGTGAAACTCCTACTGACTTAAAAGAAGGTAGAGATTTTGCTGGAGAATTTGTGTTCTTTCACGACAATACAGTCTATGTATTTTTGGAAAAAGACATATTTGGAGAGGGAGAAGAGTCCTAAGTTACATAAATACCTGTTTTTGCCTATATTCATAAAATGTCTTTTCTACAGTGTCAGTCAACAGAAGGAAAATGTGCCCTGATTTGTAACCAAATATTTTAAAAAGTTGATTTTAATGATCCATGCAATTCTGCAAATGTCAGCAATAAAGCTGAGTGACATTCTGAAGCTGCTCATGCTCAGTTGCACTGCCTTCAGACATCCCTATCTCAAGCCATGGCATTTACAGTTCTGGGCAGTAGGTTAGTGGCAGTTCCCTTCTTTTCACATTTTCTTCAATGTACTATCACACAGTACAAGAATGGAAGAAAAAACCCCCACTGATTTCTAGTGTTTGGCTTTATTTCAATAAAAACATATGAGAAACTGAACAAATCAATTAGAGCCAAGCTCAAGCATCACAGTACTGAAGAACTCATTTTCACCTAAAACCTGTACATGTACAGTTCATTTATCCTTGAGTACAAAGAGATCTTTCCGGGTTGTTCCAATGTCTACAACAAGGCTTTAAATTAAAAAAAAAAAAAATTTTAAATCTATTTTAAAAAGAAAAACAAAAAAAGACCTTCTCAGGTTGAGTTCTTAAATCTCATTTTCAAAATTATCATATAAATTATTAAAAAGATTTGAGAAGGATCCTTTTTGAGGAACTGTAGATTAAGTTGCTGCATAAACAGTGAACACTGGACCTATTCTATGTCTCCATGTGAAACGAGATGGAAGGTAACACTTTATCAAATATCAGTCTCTTTTCACTCCCTCCTTTCTATAAATATCTTTATCTTATGCAAATATTAAGCCTAAACTAAGTGTAATTTTTATTTGTTTACATATTATGATTCAACAAATAACTCTTTAATCAGAACTTTGCATTCAAATGGGCAGCTGAAATCTATTTCTAAAGAATGAGTAATTTAATATTGGAGTTTGTCTTCCCAAAAACTGTAGACACACTGCGATGGTTCATTTTACACCTAGATTCTAAATTTTTCTGATTCATTATTTGTTCTTTTCCATCAAATCCAGACCTTTACTGAATTCTCTCAAGGCTTTTCAGGCTCCAGTCACCTCAGCCTATTGTCAGTAAGTGCTGGTGGCAAATCCATATTAAAGGCAACTGGGTTGGTTGGAAATCAGGTAGGCATCAATGAAATATTGTCCTTAACACAATAATTCCATAAAGCTCTGCAGCTCTGAAGTGACTGACATACACTGCTTAATTTCTGGGCCTCAGGACCTCTGATTGCCCTATAGTTCATCCGTAGAAGAGCTGTTATCTGTCTGCTTTTTTTTTAAAGCAGTATTAGTTCCCTACTCCTGTCTTCCCTGTAGTCAATGTCCTCATTCATGCCAAAATAAGTCATTTTCTTTTTTCATGTTTGCTGGCACTGCTTCCATTTCTTCATTTCATCCTACACTTCTTCATTGCTGTTAGTTGTCCTTTTATCCTCTCTTCTAACTAAAAATTGTCTCGAGCCAAAACCACAGACACATATGTGAGCAACTTCAAACCAGTCCTGGGGTCTCCGAAGTCTTAATCCAAATCCAGTTTTTGCAGCTTGAGCCATCTCTAATTCCTAATTGCTCCTGTCATCTCTTTCTCACAGCCCTGGCTGTAAGCCACAATGTTTTATGCTGCTTTCTGTGCTTGGAAGTAAAATTACAATGCCCTCTCTCTCTCTTCAGTCTTAAAACCATATTTATTTTCTAAACGCTTCCTTCCACTGACTTTTTTGTCAAAAATGTTGTGTATGAGCTGTTGTCAGCATTTTGGCTATAGAACATACTAGCACTCATGACACGTAGCAAAAGCCATAAGGAGCATGCTGCCTTGTGGTCACTCCCCAAAGAGAGGACACCTACATTTTTGCATATGATCCAAGGACTTGGATTTGTAAGGCATTTTTCCTAATTAGTATTTCTTGTAAATTAAATAAACAGTCCTCAGCATAGGAATTAAAAATCTGTGTGAGAATCCAAACCACAAAGCTATAAAGACCTATAACTCATGATGTTCTCTTTTTAGTGTACTGAGATTGCAAACAGCCACAGCTTCAGAAACACAGAGAAGCCACCGAAACCCAGAAGAGCCAAGTGTTTTGGGCTCCCTGCTAGGAGGTGGGAAAACAGGGTTTTTATGAGCCTCAAGGAAGATAGAAAACTGAAAACAGTGTTTTGATATTTTCTGTTGGTATTCTGGCCATTGAGCTGGTGATTTAACAGTAGTAACAGCAGTAAATTCCCTCTCTGGGTTATAAAGGAAAGCATCGAGCAGCACTGCATCTTATGTAGAGGGCAATGTCATATGCCTGTGAGAAACATCCTTGTAAAATATCTGCTAGATTAAGTACTTTCAAGACCACTACTTTTGCATTTTTCCTCATATAGATTGCCTTATTAATTTCCAAAGATCTCCAGTTTTCTGCAATGAAAATAGTTTTACATGCAAAATTCTAACTGAAGATGAAGGAAAGAATTTCTAGTTACTTCAGTGAACTTTTGCCTAGAAATGAGAAAAAAGGCTTTCAGACCAACATGAAAATCATTACACTGTATTTTGTATTGGGGTTTTTTAAAATTTCATTTTGATCTTTACCTTTTCTTCAGGACTCTACTATCATTTGGTAGACAAAGGTGATAATCCAGTAGTTTGCAGGAGATCTCCCACCCAACTATTTTATAAGGCTGAGGCCAGACTGTAGATACTGAAAGTTGCATGGGCTGTCAGCTTACGTGACCAACAAAACCAGATGTGAATCCTCAGAACACTGACACATCAGCTCAGGAAATGCCAAAGGATAAAGGTTTATAAAAGTTGCATTTGTGAAACAGTCAGCTGTAACTTAGGAATACTTCTTTTCATAATAAAAACATATCTACCAGGGGAAAAGATCCAATCTAGTATGCTACACATGATTCATATGTTATCTAATAATCGGAGAAGTGTAGGAAGCACAGTTTAGTTTAAGAAAAACCCCGCAAACCAAAACAAAACCCAAACTAACACAAGCCAAAAATCCAAAGCAACAGCTCCTAACTTAATAGAGTAACTAAAAAATTGAAAGATGAATCAGTTGCATAGTGAAGCAAGCCTGTGTTCTCAAAGACTATCAGTAAGTCTGGATGCAATGACATGAGTTAGTACTGTAAGACTTTTAACATGGGTGTGGCTTAATGGGTGCCTGACCCAAAACAAGCAGTGATCCTCTTAAGTTTCTTCTGTCTCTGGAAAACCTGATTAAACATTGCTCAAAGTATCAAATTAACTTTGCCTTTTTTACAGTGGAATAATTTTGATAATTTAACTATCTTATACTGGAATGACAGTGACATAAGTTCAATTACTTCACACCAGGAAGTACATTAAGGGTATTCTCACTCAACCCTTGGATTTCAAAAATTGAAAAACTGATTAAACCTGACTGAATCTCCAAGACATTAGACTGGCCTAAGGTAAGAACAACCAAGGAGAGAAAATTCTGAATTATTAGTGGTTCAGGCAGAAAACATGGCATAATTTGTTTGGTCAGAATTCTAAATGAAAATAGAGAATCCCATGCTTTCCCCTCTAGGCAGCAACTGCTCACCTATACAGCTTCATGTCAGAGCCATTACCTCTTCCACTGCCACCCGCCCTAGTATTTAAAATGTCTCAACAAAACTAATTCTACCATCTGCCTTAACTCCAGTATTACCATGAAAATCTAGAAAAATTACTTTGCACAAGTTTTCAAGGAAGGTCCAAGAGTTTTACCTTCCCCATTGTACCTTTACTTCTCATTTAAGACATCTAATTATCAGTAAAACAGAGCTGTCAGAGCTATCACCAAACTTAAGATGATCTGGGCTTTGAAGACAGAACATGCTGCAGAAAGCTCTAAAATGCTAAACTAAAGCATCTCAAAGTGAGCATTCAATAATTGTATACCTTAATGTCACTTTGATTCAATTCCCTCTCTGTAAAGTGTGGTTAACAAATGCCACCATCTTGTAGTTGATGGATGAAAAGAAATTAATTGCCTGTGGAGTGCTTTGATATAGAGTGCTGAACATCACAGAGAAGTCCAAGGAAATTAATAAGTCTGTCTTCAGCACAAGGGTGAATAATATGCAAGACTCAAGGCCTAGAACTGCAAAGCAGGGAAGAGTTGTTGGCAGAGAACAGAGAGGGATGGTGTGTGTATACACCAAATGACATTTGATTCTCCCAAATGATAATGCAAATGCCCAACATGGCCAAACTAATATTGCCCATGAGATCTTCATTATTTTCTTGCCTCACTTTCTTAGCTCTTGATTTTCCTACATTTTAATGCAATTTCCAGAATGTAGGATATACATATATTCCAGTGATAAGTGACACACAACTCTTCTTTCCCGTCCAGATTAAACATAAAGTGTTTATAGGAGACCCTCTTTGAAAGCTACGTTTTAAAACCCAGTGAAGGGCAATGAAGAACTAGTGGTGGTCCTATACTTCTGGAAATATCTGTGTCCAGATTTTGGAAAGGAAAAGGAAGTAATAAATTTTGCTTGAACTCACCACACGTTTTAATTGCACAGAACTCCCAGGGGGTGTTAGGGTCAAGAGTGTAGCACCATGGTCTCAGCTTGCCATCAGGATTGCGGCAGTAATTATCATCAAAGCCCTTGTCAGGATATCTGTAAACCACAATGCGAAACGTGTCAGGGAAGTCTTCCTGGCAACACTGCCCTGGCTTCTACAAGGTACTTAAAGGACAGATTTCAGCAGAGGCAAACAAGAACTGGTTCCTATTAACCTTGAGTCTGATCCTGTAAGATGGATGCAAATACTCTTTTAACACTGTTAGGAAGTTAATAACATATAAACACTTTCCAAATATGCAGCAGAATCAGATCTCCAGGGAGGGGACTCCCTGCTGTGCTAATGCACAGGATACCGGATGGGGTAACCCTGCTAATTGCTAAACTCTTGCTCTTGTGTCTGTCAACCGATGGCCAGACTCTAGAGTCACTCATTTTTTTATAACAGCCCAATTAAGTGTGGATTATATAAATACTGCCTGCCATGCCGGACTCATTAAGAAAACAAGTTCTTCAGTGCAACAGCCCTGGGTTCAAACTGGAAGCTATTTTGAGTAGCTGTGCTACTAATGATAGCTCCATCTATGTAACAGAGTTCATTTTTGGTCATGCCCTCATCTCAGGCATTGGGGGAAAGAAGGAGAAAAATAAGGAAATAACTTCCGTCTCACTTTATCTCATTAAGATTTCATACTATTGTGCTATTTAAATGTTTCCACATTCCTACTGCCATCATTGATGATCAGACAGATATTCAGGATAAGTAGGGGTTTTTTGTATAGATGCATGATATTAACATCTGTAAACTTGAAGGAGAAAAATGCATCCCTTTTTTTTTTCTCTAGTGAATACAAATTGTCTTGGCTTTCTAGTTTTATTGAAATGTGTTTGTAAACAAAACAAAAAGTAGATTTGCCCCTGAGGGAAACATGAAAACTATGTAAGAGAACAATAAAATTAACTACCTGGGAACTTGGATTCATTTACAACTGCAAGCAGATGTGCTTCACACAAGCAGAGGAAAATATGATTTACAAGTGTGTGTTTTTGCTAGGATGCTTCTTCTGTCAAATGATCTTTTGACTCATACATTTGCAACTTGATCTCCTATTCCTTAGGAAAATCTGCCCTTCTTAATTTTATACACTTACGTGTGTTCCCACAGTATGCCAAAAATGTGTTATTTACTAACTAAAACTTAGGTAGAGATGTTCTTCCAGGATCAAGCTCTGAATGTCTTTGTGGGATGGAGTAGTGTCCGTGAGCTGTATCTTTTCACCTACTAGATCTGTATGTCCTTTTCTAGAGCAACAGCAGCCTTCCCAGTGAACGGTTCTTCCCACAATATTCAGGCGTGCTTCTGCCTTCTTCCATTCCCAGCAAGCAACACTTCCTATAAAAATGGCCATCTAACACCTCTAATGCACAAATATGAGTGATAAGACACACAACAACCGGGCTCCAAACTGTTCCACACAATCATCAGTGAGGCTAAGGGGGATTCCCTGAGAGCTTGTGCACACTCCTCCTTCCCCAGAACATTTGGGCACAGACCCCTTGCTTAGACCGAAGAGAGAACCTGAGGTTTCAGAGATTCTTCAGAACTCTACATATTTCTTTTATTTTTTTCCCTTGAAACAGTAGTAGCTGTACTTCACTGCCAAAACTGGAATGAAGCATCAAGATACACATCTGGTGTCAAAATCAAGACTTTATATCAGTTTCTAGAGAAGAGGGTGGAGAGTATTAGCCAAAGAGATAACATTTATTCTTTTTAAAGAGACAGATGCTGTTCTCTAGCTCTTCTGAAACTAAAAAGAACTTAGTATCTAAAGCCCTTCACCAATATTTCTTTTCCCCTGCTTTTTGTTTCAAAAGTCATATAGGACTGGAAACTTGATTCTTTTATAAAGTAAATTTTCATACAAGAAATATAAACCAGCATAATAACACAAGGATACCTGCAGTTATTCACCTCTTATGCTACACCTCAACCCTACTTTCCTCCATGTAACAAGTATTTTCATAGCGTATTTGAGTTTGAGCAGGAAAGGAGAAAAACTTTTCCCCTCTATGCTGATCTATGCCTAAGATATTATCCTCAATGGTCTTCCTTCCATACTGAGGCATAATTGTGCCCATGAGGAGTACACAAGAGAAGTGGAGTTTCAGAATATAAATCTGCATCCACTAATAGCTAAAAATGAGCCAAGGGGGATTCCTTTTGCTAGCTTCAATCATATCTAAACAAACATTAAACATCTTCAGTAACTGACCTCTGAGGGGAATAAATGTAGAACAATTCACTGAGATGACAAAAAAGAAAAGTCAGATGTATTTACCCTGAGCTGAAAGCCCAGTCAAACAGCAGGCAGACTGGAGCATTTGAAAAGATTACCATCTTTACTTCCTTTCCTTCATCATTGCAACTGATGAAGCCATAAGTGAATATAGATTTAAATCTGTCCAGGTAGTCCTTCCTGGTTTCCAGGTTATCCACATTACACCTGGATGATATACTCTAAGTGACTTAGAGATTGCTATATTTTAATGGGTTATTTGTTCCAGACCTCCTATTTTCAACTTATATGACTATTAAAAAAACCCCAAGCAAACCAGAGCCCATGGCATTTTTAAAATCTGGTATAATCAAAGTATAATTGTTACTACCTCTAGTGACCATTCCATGGAGCTAGCTAACACCAGTGTATCAGAAACACACTGGACTACATCACTCTTCTGAAAGCCCATACAGATCAGTTCAAGCTGGATGGGTTGATATTTTATTACAAAAAAAGAACTTTCTTACAGTCTGAAAACTCTCAAGAAGATGTTTTCTGAAGGAAATGTTTCAAAGAGGAAGATGATTGTTCGTAAGAGTGTGGTTAGTCTGAAAATCATTTTGGAAACAATCAGAAATTAATGGAAAAAAGAAATTTCCTCCTGACAGTAAAATTATCATTGTCTGTACCCAGGAGTTCTATAAATGTTTCACTCCCAAGGAAAAAAACTCTTTCTGTGACTTATTCTAGAATGCACAGTAAGTGCATGGCAAAACTCAGAAACAGATTCTCTTCAGTCCCAGCCTGCTAATACAAAATATTTATTGTAGCAGAACAATGGGGTAGCCTGCTATTATTCAAGAAGCAGATCATTTGAGCCAAGGGAAAAAACAGATTATACCACATAAACTCCAAAACTGCAGATCCTTAATATTTTGTTGAATAATCAGGTTTTCTAAAATCTACCAGTACCCATATTTCTTGGTATAAAAATAATGTTTTATTTAGTGAAATATTTTAACATATATAAAGACTTTCAGTGCAAGGTCTCAGTCATTTGGGGTTTGTTGATTCTTGCAGTCTTCCTCTGGCAGTTTAAGTTTATTCAAAACAATTTATAAATGGAGTTAATCCAAAATCCAGAATAAAACTAAAATGAAACTGTAGTCCAGTTTGAGACGAACACAGAGACCCTCCTGTGTGGCCTGCTCACCCCCTCCCACCCCCAAATACTTCCAAAAGTGTATATTATAGATGATCCTTCACAGTTGGGTGAATTTGGCCCTCTAGGACAAACTCTAACAGGGACGAAATTTGTCTTGCTATTTCTGACTCAACTTTTGGCACTATGTGTCTGTGCCTAAACTGAAAAATTAAAAAAAAAAAAGTCTAAAATAGAAATCCATGTTCATAAAGTGCTAAACAGAATGATGAACTTCTTTTGCAGTGTGAAAAAAACCAGATGTAGTGGGCAAACACTTTGGCCAAATAAATTGGATATTTAAATGTGATTACAATGGAAGATCATCTACAACCTTAAAGCTGTTCAATATTGCAAAAAGGAGGATATTGCTACTTGACAATATTGCAAGTTTATATTCATTAATAGTGTGAGGAAATCTAACAAAAATTTATGACTTTTAATCATTATTTACTTTGCAATTACTTTAAGGTATTTTAAGCTGACTGAAGCTGCATATCAATATATACAGAAACATTCAGAGGTTATTTATTTACTGTCAGTGAAACTAGGGAGGAAATGTTGATCAATTAATGCAGTACATGCACATCACTACACTAAACAGGCACGGGATGTAGCCACAGCTGCACAAACCAGCATCTCATCCCCATCCTACATCTCCATCGTGACAGTAGCCAGCCCACACCATGGGCCAGGAGCCCAAGGATCTAAAACTGGTGAACTCCATAAATTTCAGTTGAGCTAATGCTAGTTTTGCTCAGCTGGTTCCAGAGTGTGTGTAATTTTCAAATTATGACCACATGGTCCTGCTTGGGGGCAAGGAGAGGTTACCTTTCTGGACGAAATTTGTGCTTGTGTGGTCTCTGAAGATCCCAGCGCTGACACTCCTTGCCCGACTCAGTGTGATCCATTGGCCCCCTATAACTCTCTCCATTGCAGGTCATGCATTCAACTAGGGAAAAAAAAAAAAAGAGACACTAGTCATTTAGTAAACCAATGACTTGCACCAAAAAAAAAAAAAAAAAAAAAAATAAAAAAAAAAAAAAAAAAAAAAATAGAAAAAAAAAGACTTCCACCACAAAAAAAAAAAAAAAGAAAAAAAAGAAAAAAAAAAGTCCCTGCTCTTATCTATTGAAACCAGCCTAAAGAGGAATGAAAAAATGGTACCTTTTTGATGGGTTGGTATGGGTAATGTCCTTTGGAATAGAATTGCATCTCTATCTTAGAGTTAATCCAGGTGCTTAAATTTGATATCACTTTATAAACACTTAAGGTTTAGAGATAGGTAAGGGTGAGCTGCTAAAGGCAGATTTATAACCTTATTTATGGTTAGTAATAGAGAGAGACACGTAGCTAAGGAACAGTTATTTTTTAAATATCATATTACCTAATTAAATACCATTAATTATTCTAAATCATTCTATGTCATAGTATAATTATAGGACAAGTTTAAGTGAAGAATAATGGCTGAGTCCCAATGTCAGTGCAGTACAGTATGTTTCTTTAAATTTCCAGCACCTTCAACTACATATGGTACTGTATCTTTTCGATGATAATGGATTTTGGCAGTTTAAACTAAGATACATTTTCAGCCCTGGTTTGGGAAAGTGGGTGGGGGTCTGGAGGGAGAACGGACAAAAGTTACCAAAGGGATTTGAAACTTCTGTTGAACACAATTTAGAAAGAGAAGCCTGCAAATATGAAATAAATTCACCATGCTATAGGCAAACTTCTCAAATACTCCCTATTTAGAGTAATTGCAAAGAAGGATCATGTAGAAAATACTATTTTATGGAATTACACATATCACAAAACATCAGCTACCAAAGTCTTCATCCTTCAGTGAGCTCCAGGTCTTATCCCATTTGAAGTTCACATAAATTTATCCTTAAATGCTTAGTTTTAACAGATTTTCAAGCTTCTTTTAAGCGACTCTCTTCCTCCTTCTCTCCCTCCCTCTCCTTTTTTCTTTTCCAACAACAGCATAGCTATTGCATATGACACATTAGTAGGAAAATTAAAGGCATCCTATCTTGAAGATTTAAATTGATTGATTGACTGGAACTGAACTGGCTGATTAGTAAGATTATAAGAACTTAGCTTGGAGGTTAAAAAAACTTAAAAGTCAACAAATGCAATGGTGCATATGAAGTGTCTTACAAATTCTGTGACTTGAAAGTCAAATGGGATTGGATTTGTCAAGAGTTATACTCATTTACAGTATTTATTAAAAAAACAAAATGCATGCTTAGCTTGAGCTTTCATCTTGTAATTCAGTATCCATATTTTCATCAAAAAGAAGATGAAAAGCTGATTTTACCATAGAATGGCACTAGATGATTTTATCACATAGTAATGCTGAAATCGTTAATGGATTCACTATGGACTAGACAGGCAAAAAAAAGGGTCACATTTGTGTGATCAGCACAACTTCATTGTTCAAGCTCCTCCGCGACCTGAAAAAATCTGCTGAGCCTGGAACTTTCCAACATACTGGAACATAGCAAGATCTCTTCCTCTAACAACTCCTTTTCTTGCTATGCCAGTTATTCCTGCTGAGAAATCACCTATTCTTTCTCTAAAGGCCATGAGCAAGTGACTATTGGAAGTGCTGTGCAGCTGCTCTCAGCTGAGAACAGGCAACTTTCTGTGGAAGCCTTGCTGGGTTACCTTCTGAGCAGAGGGGGATGTCACAGACTTCGTGGCGTGTCTCTGGGCTGGTGGTGAAGCACCATGGACCTCCCTCTTCCCCTCGGGGGTTTCGACAGTAGTTTTCCCTCAGGTCCTTTCCCCGATAGCTCGAAGGCAAAAAGCTAGTTTTAAAATGACAATCATTACAGTATAAGAGCATGCAAACTTTGGGGTTAATCATACTGTTTTTACAAATAGTTAGAAACAATCACATTTCTGCTTCCTTCTCCCTTCACCCTGCCTAAGCAAATGCACACACCCAAGCATCTGTCCGTACACAAATACACATCTTCAGAAGGGATTACTCAACCTAAATAGCCTAAATCTGGGACAATTTGTCCAGCCCATAGAGTGCTCTGAAGACTTTTACTCCCCTCCTCAGCTGTCCAGAACCAACTATCTACTGCAGAGCCAGAGGCAGCCACACACTGCCTTCCAGCCACCCACTCTGTTCTCTTTCATGAGCCCTGGGTCTGTACGGGAAAAGCCCATCGGCTCTGCAGCCATGTGAGGCCTGTCTTTCCCGTGCGCGTCGGCACACACAACAGGTCCAGCTGGGCTCAGAGTGCACCTACTGTGGAAAGCCCACAAGGGGAGAAAACTCTTTGCATCCCTGGTCATGCAGCAGCAAGAACTGATCCTCAGGGAGCGTGTCCAAGTGGTGTGTTACACCTAGCTGAGAGGATTCCACTGTCTGAAACCATGGTCTGAAACCATTTCAGACCTCACTGTCTGAAATGCAGCATTTCAGCACCAGAAATTTCCCCAGATGATGCTTTAGCTGTCTTGCTTCATGTTCTGCCACAAGCTGCACTGTTGTCACCTTCGGGTCTGCTACTTGGAGACCCACTCATAATTGCATCATATAAATTCAGGCATTTAACAGCAACCCAGCTAACTTAAAATGTCCAGTCTCCAGGTGTTGTCTTCTCAGGTATCTGCAAAAGTATGTGCTTAACTCTAGAGAAACCTTCACATACACACTGACATATATATATATAAATATTTACAAATAAAACTATTGCTAGCTAATTTTCCCCACAAACTAAGGGACAGTTAACCCCACAGTAAGGAACCCAACCCCTAAGCTGTTCACTGCCACTGCAACAGCTCATGACCAAGCTCAGGCTGCACACTGCAGACAAATCCAGTGGCATTTCACTGCCAGTGACAGTATTGTGATGCTTAAACAGCAGCTAAATCTCTGTAGTTAGAAAACATCTTCAATTCAGAGATCTGTCCCATGAAGGTTTTTTTGTTAATTGAACACTCGGCAAACTACATAGGGGATCACGCAAAACTTGTAACTGAACTTAGTTAATTAATTTAATTTTTGAGGTTTCTAATATTTGTTCCATTATTTTTCATCGGTATGTTTAAGCTTGGGTGGAAATATCACAAATAGTGAACCTTTTATTCTGAAAATGCCTAATATTTTGAGTGTTTTGAGTGAGAGAAACAAGAAGAAAATTTTGACGTGAATTAATGAAATACTTGAACTAATTGAAATGAAGAATACCTCTGTTAATCACATTGTGGTTCTAGTCAATGCAACATGGAAGCATTACATAAAAGTGCTTTTTTATTTTTGCTGCTTGAAGAGATTGATTTTTATGTAATTGTTGGAGCCTATAAAATTGTTGCTTCTGTTTTTCCTCTGTAGTCTTATAAGTATCTTAAACTTTTCTTAGTTAAAGAGCCCCAGGCAAACATTTCTGATAGGACATTCCAACCTGTATATGTGTTAAAGTAGTATGTCAGTGCATATTAGAATATTACATTTAACTTTTCTGCTCATCAGAAAATATAGGGACATTAGAAACTATAGGGAAAAGGCACCTCAAATTACATCAGATACGCTGTAAGAACATTTTTAAAAGTCAAAATTAATAGCATTAGAAATGCAAGATGGGTCAGATATACAAATGGCTTCAGCAGGCACTGTTCTTGAGAGACAAAAAGATGAGTTGCAGTAAAGACCTACTCAGAATTGGAACAAAGGGCCACTACTAAAATTGTTTGATGATTTAGTTCAACTACATTAGGTAAGGAAAAAAAGAAAAAAAGCCCAAAACTGAAGCCAGTAAGAGTAACGGTAAAAACAGATTCAACCACACAAAAGCCATGGAAACCAGCCAAACGCCTGTGAAGTACTGGTCTGCTCTTTGACCATTTCTCTTTGAGCCCTTTTTACATTGGCTTTATCAATTTAAAACTAAGAGTCTCACAGTCTGTATTAGGATGGAGAGGAAAATAATAGAAAGTGGGATTTTGCTGAGAGTCTCTGGGTTCTAATAGAATACAAATAAATAAAAAATATGACTTGTTACATTCAAGCACAAGTTTAAAGTTTGAAGTTATTTCAATTCTTTCTAGAAATATAATTTAAAATCATTACAGTAATTTTTTCCCTTAAATATAAAAAAGGGATTTATTTTCCAATGGCACTTTGTGATAATCAGATGTTGAGAAAATCTGACCTAAAAATCTGAGCCTTTGTACTAATAAGTTCCAAACACACCACTACTGTCTGCTTCTTCCCATCTCCCTCATGTCTCTGATGATGAAATCATATTTTCTGATGTTGAAAAACAAAATTAGCATGCAGCCACCTCATTTATCCGGTGACCTTTTAAAAATTAAACTTATTGCACAAGGCAGGAGCAGAGTCATTCTCATAAAAGTCATCATAGTAGAGTGGCTGTCCAAAAGTATTGGATAAAACTGTGTATGCTGTGTATTAAAATGCAATTTAGTGATAATGTGTGCTATCCAGACACTTTCCTTTCTCTAATTATATGAAGTCATATGCATATTACGTAGAATAAATGCTCAGTCTTGCTTAGGTAGTAATAATTGAGAATTCTTTCAATTTCTGAAAAATGAAGATTATATAGTTCAAGGTGTTGAGTCTCAAGAAGTCGTTGCTCTGGGATCTAGTGGTATTTACGGTATGCTCCCAGTCAAGGACAGGTCTGGTCCCACACTGAAAAGCAGACACTGCCATCCATACTGTAAGAGCCAACTCCAGTAAGTCCAAGCCTGAGGCTCAGCTTTGTAACACATCATAAGAGGACAGAACCCAAGTACCCGTTGCTTTTTAATGTTGTTCCAAGATATCATCTTGCACACTGGATTGATTTGGTCAGGACAGGACTGAGCAGTGCACAGCCCAGTTCCTCACCAGCACTCTCCGGTTTGGCTCCTCCTAAACAAAGTGCTGATGCTGGGAGTCCAGAGCAAAAGGCAGCAATGTGGATAGGAAGCTCATGGGTGAGAGGACACTTTGGTTTTGTCTCTTAAGGTTTTATTATCTAAATGGCTACAGCCAATACAAAAAGGTTGAAAGAGAAGTGGTTAAAGAGTAGACCAGTACTTCATAGTCCTTTTACTAGTTTCTGGGAACATTTGTTGAGGATGAATCTGTTTTTACCATTGCTCTCACTGGCTTCAGGTTTTGGCTTTCTTGTCTTTTTCTTAGTCAATACAGTTGAACTAGCTTGACTATCCAGGTGTAGACTTGGCCTCAGTTTCTCACTGTGTCAGGTCCTAATCTGAAAAGTTAAGGCCTATACATGCTCCCTTGTTCTTTAGTTATTGTTTGTATGTTCTGAAGGGAGGGATTTCAATAGTCTCTTTAGTCCCTTCCAAGGATCTGTGGTCCAGTCTAAGTGTTCCATAGAGTTTAACATATTCTATAAATAATAGAGAATTGACAGTAACTGTGCAAAATATACTAACAATAATTATATACTAAGCAAATAGGTGGTCTAATATCCCCCACTTCTTAAGAATGTAGTTTTCAAAATTGCTTATCCCCTGGGAGCTGGTTAGAAAACAGTAATAAACTTGCAGACCCTGGGCTGAAGTAATGCAAATGTTTTGTTTCTGCCAGTAGCTAAAAGATCAAAAGGATATAAGCAGCTAAAAAAAAAAAAACCAAAACAAACCAACACATGAAAGGAAGGGATACAGACACACAGGCTGGCATTAGAAGAGACATCTTTGGAGAAAGTCCAAGAAGATAAGGATTTTCTGGGATCTGGAAAATGGCATTTCTTAGAGAAAGGCAAGAATATACTTAAGAGATTTTGTTGTCTGAGGTTAGTTTTCCCATAAATTCTTATGCTTTATGGAAGCTGCCTGGGCACTATTCCCACTGTCTTTGCTCCTGAACTCTTACCTGTGCTCATGGGGGATCATTGAATTCCAGGCCTGACACTGGATACCACTTTTGGTAACAGATATTGTTCCTTTATAGTCTGCTCCTTTTCCGATGATACAATTTCTGACATAGTCTATTGAAATAAAAGAGAAGAACATTAGAGGTTCGGTTAATGTATTAAAAATTAAAGCTCATCATCTGTTTCCACATAAAAATAATATAGTTCAGTGCCCATTAAATACTTAATTATTCAAAATACTGTTAAATTGTTGATGTACATGCCTGTCTTTTTTTTTTTTTTCAAAATACTGATCACTAACTGACCTAAAAAACCGTCCTGAAAATGTTTCCAATATGTATGATTGAATAAAATCTATGTCTGAGGACTTAAGTCTCCCACACATTAATGAGGTAACTAAGAGCTATATTAAGTCATAAATTGTAAATCATACAACTGAGCTTTTCAGTAGTACCAATTCAGAAGTACCAATTCTGGTATTGGTATGATGGTAGGCAAACATATAAATTGGAAAACTGACCAAGGACAAGTATGTAGATGAACTTGCATGACAGCAAATTCATGATATGTATCAATAAAACTGTAGGATGCAGCTTTCAAGCTGCATAAAACCATCCATGCCCAGGATGTTCCTACAGCCAAAAAATAATTGACCGACCTCAGGGGTTTTTTCCCCACTCCATAGCTGGAAAAACAAAATCAGTAAATAAATCAGTTACCCTTCTTTTCATACAGATCAAACGCATGGTCTTGCTTCTTTCTCACACCATTTGTCAAGCTGTTGAAGGATAACCAATGGCACCGTTTTGTAACTCTGTCATAAGCAAAGGCCCTGCAAAGAAAATCTGGATGAGAAAAAAATCTCTGTGTGGTTTATAATAATGACACATGGCTTGCCAAGGAGCATGCAATGACATCAGATTTATTTTTACTGGGAAAGTCAGAGAAACAGTCCAAATTACTATTTAAACCCACAACTGTGCTGACAAGAGCAAAGAAACAAAGAAATAAAATTGATGCGGTCATTACATTAAATACCAGTTTGGTTGTTCACACTAATCTAAGAGTTCCCTTGTCATTAAAGATCTTTATTTTAAAACTGAGATAAATGTGACTGAGACAGCATTTGTGTCCCCAGTTATGCTGCTTTCTGGGAAAAACTCCCGAAAACTAAAACATCTTCTTTGCTATGCTTACAACATGCCTCTGAAATAGTTAAGTATCTCACACTGATGGCTTGAGGAAATTTCAAGCATAAGGAATCTGTTTCTTGCGTAGAACAGCAGAGCTGTTCAAAACCAAGATTCTTTTTACTTTTATGAACAAACTAAACTGTGATAGTGTACCTACAGTTTGTCCTTGCTTTGCTTTTGCTTTTTTCTTTTTTCTTATTCTTAACTGCTTTCTAGAAGAGCACAATGCGTGCTGAATTGACAAGATTTGGGGGAGGATAAGAAAGACAAACAGAAATCACAAGAGTAGAAACACTTTTTTTCAGTATTTGAAATGAAACATGCAGACCTTTTTCTCGTAAAATAGTTTTGAAAGGATAGTCTTTAAGTGTAGGCAAAATATTTTAAAGGATTTTAAAAACAACACTGACTGCCTTGGAGGGGGCAACAGTTTTTCCAATATGAAAAAAAAACCCAAAAAACCCCCAAAAACAAACAAACAAAAAACCCCACAGGTGCTTTTTCCTTGATTTTTTGTTAGAATCAAATAACAAATCACTGACATGGTATTATTGCCTCTAGTCTACTACAAAATCTACATTTCTGACAATCATCCCATACCTTCTCAGATATTTCATTCTGATTAGAGAAGGCATTTTAACACTACTTGAAAATATCTACAAGACACAGAGATTCTTTACACTTCACCCATACTTTGGCTGTTCCATATTCCTCAGCACTGCACCCCTCAACAAAAAAAACTTTCATTTTCATTTAATTCGCAAGACAAGCTTTCTGTGTGAGATCTTGCTGGCTTCAGTTAAAAGTACTACAAGATCCTATCCAATTTCCCCAGTCTTCTCTCTTTCAAACATCTTCTTCATTATCGTTTCCATCACCAAACAGATTTTTCATCCAACTGCTCTCTACTCTGTTGACTCCAAATGTTTCCAACCTGCTAACCTTCATCCTTCTGCCCTTGTGCAGCCTTCTGTTCTCTTCTGGCTGATTCTCAAATATGAGCGTATCCAAGCGCCTCTAACTCCATCTTCACAAAAATATCCTTGACCTTTCCTGCCTTTCCAATTAGATTCTCCTTTCCACTCCTTCCTCCTAAAGTGAGAATGCAGAATGCACTGTTTACAAACAATTCTTTCAGTTTTTGCCTTTCAATTGCCTTTTGGTTTCATTCCAGTTTGGCTTCAACCACTTCTGCACAGGAAAGTTTCTAACAATCCTTTCTTGGACCAAAATCTGGAGAGGTTTTGTACTTCCAAAGTCAACATATTTGAGCAAATTCTTGGACATTCTTCTACTGATACTGCCGATCACAACAATTTTTTTTTGTTGCTCTTTGTACTGAAACAGTCTAGAATTTCTGAGCGGGTACTGAAATTCTGTGGTCCACACTGGAATCCCTTCCTGTGTAAATACAGACACTCCAAGCAGATAACAAACGATAAGACTGTGACAACTTTGTAGATAACGAAGAGGCAAAAAAGACACCTGCATAGCCAATAACACACCAATAACAATATAAACGTATTATCTTTTTCTCATCCATAGGAGATGTAGTGGCGGAAAGCTGAAAGGATGGCTGAAGGAAAACAGTCTGAGTAATGGACTGCAAAGGGTGGTAAAACAAAGGAACAGCACAGTTTAGCAGCAGCAGCAGCTTGATAAAGCTGACAGGGAAGGCAGAAAAAGATGCAAAGAGATTTATGAAGTCAAAAAGACCACGTAAGTGAATCTAAGGAGTTCTTTGATGGAGAATTTTAGGAATAATGTTATGAAAAAGAAACAAGTCTAGATAAGAATCTTGTAACTCAGTTGGAAATGAACAAGATCTGTGCAAGCATAATAGCAAGGGAATAGAGGAAACATCTGTTCTGAAAACTGACATATATTAGCTTCAACAAAAAAAGTGTCAGAGTAAAAACCAGCAACGATTAATGATTAACCTATGAAATACTCAAAATTTACTCGCAAGTGATACAGAAACTTATAATAAAGAAGTCAAAAGTGATCTTAGGTTTTTTTTTCCCCAGAAAATAAAGAGCAGCTGTACCTCTGCAAGTCCGTAGTGCCTGAAATCTGCTACTTTACCAATTTCTGGTAAAAAAGAAACCTAACCCTGTTCCTGCTTGTGTACCTCACAGTGCACAGACCCAGATGTTGCTGCTCCCAGTGTTATTGTCACAATTATGTTACAAAGTAATTCAATTTTTAATTCTTACATAAATTCAGCTTGTATCCAGAAAATTGGTGTTGTGACCCGAGTGATGGAGAACTGCTGCATGCATATGTAGTATGAAAGTCAAGCCATGGAAATGTCAATGAACATAGGAAAATCCAAGTCTTATATTTCAGGCATTTAAAATGTCATTTTGTGTTATTTCTCCTACTTTAGAATGCTCCCACAGCAACAGTAAAATAATTGTTTCTCATTTAAGTTGGTAACAAATTTCACCTTGTTGTAACCATGTGCTGGTATGAAGTTAAAGACTGGGATCCTGGGAATAAAAGGGTAACATTAGTAATCACTGGATCCTTTAAAGGGGAACACATGGCAAATGTGTGTTTACAGTAGCATCAAAGAACTGTGCCCACATTAATAGTCAGAGTACAGAATGACAGAAATGAGGTCTTGCAACGATGGAATTAAAGGCTTACGGAAGAATTAAATCACAGTAGAGAACCTTTTCTGCCAAGGAAGAGCTTGTTGCCACATTTGGTCTAGCTTCCATTTGTAGCAATTGTCAAAACTATTTTATGTTTCAAGTTCAAGCTCACATTTAGCCCAGCACTCACCAGTACAGAAGTCATCCATTCTCTCCGAGATTCTCCTGCATTCATGGCCTTTCATTTATTGCTAATGGTCTCGACTAAGAGAAGCCAGGGGGATCACGTAAGTCTAATACGTCAGAAAAATAACAGTGATTTGTTCCAAAAAGTAGTAGACAGTAAGTACAAGGCAGGCAAGCAATCAGCTGCATGATGTGTTTCTAAGAGACAGCAGATGCTGAAGGACAGATATCCACAGCCCAGAAGGTTTGATTGCATTGTATCAGATTCGTAGTACTTGCCAGTGAACTTCAGCAGTGCATTTATCTGTGCTCCATGTGTGAGGTTCTCGTTGATTACAGCAGGAGTAAGGTGCAAAGAATGAAGACAGAATATGGTCTGAAGTGGTGCTGAAATACTGCAGCTGTGATGTGTGACAATAACCATTTTATAAGAGACATAAAAATCTCAGAAATGTTCATCGAATCCTACAGTACAGCCCAAGTCATCCACATCTTAACATGAGTACATTTTTTCAGCTATGTTATCAAAAATAATACAGATTGGACAAGCTAAGAAGGCAGACAACTCAGATAAAGGTTCAGAAAAGACTGACACTCTCTGGACAGGTAGAACAAGATCATTGAAATAAAAAATCACAATCTTTAGATTGTTCTTGGTTCTGGCTACCACTGATGACAGTTAGAGGGAGACCTTTGGTTAAAGACTATTCTATATGTTTCCTTAGGGAGAATAAGATAAACAAAAGAGATACATGACTTACTTGCAAGTGAACGAAAGGCCCTTGTTCCTGCTGCATCTCTTGGCACACTGCTCAGTGGTATTTAACAGCTTCGTTTTTACTTCCAGTGTTTTGTTTATTTTAATAAGCATCAACTCTCCTGTTTTTTTGAAGTCATGAAGAGGATTTCTCCTTTTTCCTTTACTCTCTAAAATAGAAGCAAAGAAGAAAAAAAATCCAAAAACAAAATAAAACTCTGTAACGAAGAGTGCTGAGTTTAAAGATGGCATTAGATATGGATAACATTGAATAGGAATTACAGCATCTTCAGTACCTTAAGCACAGAGAATTCCACGAAAATCAGGTATAACCAGGTAATGCAGAAGAATTGACAATTTTAGAAGGTGATTTCCATTTTTAAAACCAAAATAGTAGGAATTATAGCAAAACTAGTTTCAATAAAGACTTGCACAATGCTGTAAAAGGGTAAGAGGAAAGTTTTTCACCCTTTCTGCATTTTTTTTCTGAACCTCCAAAATATACCTGATAATAATCTGAGATCTTGTAAATATTTCCACTAAAAACTCAAGCAAAAAACGGTATCGCTGAATGCAATGTACTATTCTTAGAACAGTACAATTATTACAAATTGTGAAAAGAAGTGGATTCTGGAAGTGACAGAAAATAATCATTTGTCCTCTCTCTGCTCCAGTGAAGTCTCAATGTGAGTGTCGTGTCCAGTTTAAGTGTGACTGAACTAGAGTTGTTAGCTCACAGAAAAGATTATGAAGTCAAACAGAGGCCACCGCATGGAAACAGTGTGCAATGTTGCAAAGATTTCTGCAAAAGTGAACGCACTGACCTGGTTTCCATGTCTTTGGGGAAAGGCCCAGAGGAAGAGGTATAAAATGGAGTGGGGAACATTGGCTAGAGATGTTTGGCCAACGTGCAAGAGGAAAAGTCTTTGATATTTGCAAGAAAAACCCAGAATTGTCCCAATATTTATTTATATTTTTACTTTGCATTCCATAAAAACCAATCTGCCTGTGAAGGCTGCTCCATTGTGAGCATGGAGGCAGATGAGTACATCTGGAGAGTTATTGTCCCTGTTCTGTCAGATGAGTAACACAGGGAGGATAAATTGCCCTGTGGATCTATTTTTCCTGCTTCATTCAATGATCCCAGATGATCTTTTTGGATTAGATGGCTAATGCACGTAAGGTTAGGTGAATAAATTCCTCCTTAGTTTACAAAGTAGATAATAGTATTTTCCATAATTTATTTCCATGTAACTGCATTCACAGCTGTCCTTTCATTTTTCTCTACAGACTCTGCAACAATAATAGAACACAAATGCTCAGATTCAATTTATTAAATTTTGCCAGAGCAGAGCTTTTTGAAATACGTACAACCTCAGACTATTGCTCTTAATTAGATAGTTCCTCATGCAAGTGCAGAGTGCACTTAGGTGGGTAAAGTTTTGCTTGGTGCACTTTGCAGAAGCTCAGAATAACGAAATTGCAATAGTCGAGGCTCTGGAGGAGTTACTGACAGCTCCACATACTGAGAAGCCAAAGAGGACTTAAGGGTGTTCCCCTTGCAGGTTCTCCATCCTGATCATTGAGCTCATGTTTTCACTGGATTCAGCTAAATCACATCTCTCTGTGGTGAGTTATCCCTAAGACACCTTGAACTACACCATAGACATTTAAATTAGATCTCATCTCATCAAGTTTCATCTTTAAAAATAAAAAAAAAGAAAATAAAATCAAAGGAGTAGAATATCTCTGCTGCAAATGTCCCTAGAAAATAATTTTCACCCCATCCTACTCTCTTTCTTTTTGAAGTGGCTAAGGTAAACTAAGCTATTCCTCAGCATCTAACAGCTCACAATTTTAATTCCAATCACAAAAATTTCAAGAAGAAAAATAATTTATTTCTCTTCAAATGCATGTTATTATTATATGAAGAAGCTTTTGATGAAAAGACCAAATACTAATAATTTTGGTGTTGTGTTAGGGACTCATATCACCTCTCTTAAGCATTTTCAGCCTTCCATTTGTGCAGTGCACAGACACACAATAAGAATCACTGCTCAGGGAAATCTTATGAGATTCTTCTCATCTTAAGGATCAGCACCCTGTTACTGGAAATGGTTGTGTCCTGAAGCTGCGTTACTTTTTGCTGTACCTGTGATAGAGCCAAAGCGCTGCAAAAAGGATTGCATTTGACCTTTAAGTCAACCACAGAAAACAAGGCTGCTATAAAATGTTTGTGGTATATTTCTCAATCTATTATCTTCCAAGACATACTTGTTAGTTTTACAGTGTCTCAGCCAAGATTTTTATGTCAAGTGGTGGTAAGAATCTGCACAGAAATACCAAAGTATTTTCTTTTGGTTCTTGATGCTACTATTTCCCATCTACTGATAAGTGTCATTATCTTAATTCCCAATGATAACAGCTTCTTAAACTCACCAGTCAGCATGCAAGAATATTATTTTAAAAATCAAGAAATTCTGTTCTGCCTGTAAAATATGGTTCATAATTCTGCTTTTTTTTTTTTTTCCTTCTTTTCCTAGCAGTTGTCCAAAGAGGATTATGGGTTTGATCTTGCATTTAGCAATTCATAACAGCCTGATTTACTTTAGCTTTCAAACAACAACATTCTATGTCTTGCCTATAATCCAAAAGGCAAAGGTCCAAGTGCATCTGTGGTGTGACTGTTAGAAACAACAGCATAACGCAAAGCATTACTTTTACTATTCTCACAACGAAATTTATAAAAATAATGCTGGTTTTGTGTCAAATTAGGTGCCTTGATTAATAAAATGTTAACTCAAATAGTGCCTTAGGCATGCTCTACATTAAAGGGTAGCAGACAATATGCCATAATTTGTATGTATCTAGTTTGTGATCATTCATTTCAATTTTCTAAACTTTGATTAATCAGGACTTTTGACTATTTTGTGGGCCATGTCCTCTGATGCGTCTTGTAGTTTCATATCATATTACCAAGGAAGTCTGACATTCCACTTAAATTTGAAAATAATAGCAGCTGACTCAAACACAAAGGAATCCAGTCAAATATGAACCAACAATTTTTACTTCAAGAGAAACAACCACTAACTAAAAATATTTCTTCAGTCAGCTTAAAAAAAAAAATCCTCAAAAAGGTGAGGATTGTGCCTTTTTCTACTTTTTATCATGAAGTTGAATGGAAAAGAGAAGATCTCAGTCAGTGCCCAAGGAAATGGGACCTGACACATTTGCTCTAGTAGGATGCAGCATTGGACAACAGCTCCATAACCTCATTCAGGATTTTCAGTCTCATTGCTGAAGCTCCCCCATTTTCATAAAATGATTTAAATATTTACTTCAGAAAAAAGTTCCTTACAGGGAAAGACATTTACATTGCAGCTACAAGAACTCACCTTTCCTTTCCCATACTACATTTTCAAATGAGGTTTCTGTACAATCTTCTCAGGTAAAAATCATTGACTGAGACAGCTCAAACTACAGAGCACCTGGAGGAAAAGATTTCCAACAATACCTTTTCTTGGAGGAGTTCCAGTCCATGTCAAATCAATAATTAGAGATAAAGAAAACTGTCATTCTGCAATATTTTTGTAAGAAAACTCACCAGGAGGTTGCAGTGACTGTATTTGCAGAATAGAACATACTTAGCTATAATTGTAATTATGTTTATACAGAACAGAGCCAGTAACACAGAGAACAGAGAGCAATGGAAGTCACAATATGCAATATCATAGAAAAACACTTTCTTGATTAACAAGACAAATAGGTTTGATTCAGTAAGTGTTTGTATTTTGATCTCTCCTGCTCTCCAGATATTATCTAATCATTGGTCTAATAGAATATGGCAACAAAGTAGCTCCTTTTTTCTCTTCTGGCCTTGTGTCCCACACAAAAAAGAGTTTTGGGCTCCCATACTACCACTACCACATCACTCAGTCCTTATGCTATTTGATTATGTTTGATACCTCAAATTAAAATTTACACCTTGCAGAATACAACAGGTCTGATACTGAGTTATACGAAAGTCACGAAATTCAGTATAAATCTAATTCAGGTTATTTAGAGTTCAAATACCTAAGCAAGAAAAGTTTCAGTCCCTCAGGTCTTGGTCTGACCGCAAAAATTATTTGATTTTGCACTATCCATTCATCAGCAACACCCCTAATATAGCAAATACAATACCATTGTTGTGGTAATCAAAATAGCATGCAGGATGTCATAGGGCCCAAGGATCACCTTCGTGCATCATAATGAGATCAAAACACTACTTGTGTTGTCCACAAGGGGATTATCTGACTTTATCTACTTCATTGGTAATCCTTTCGTCATTTCTCCATCAGTGCAGCTTTTTCTAATATAGATGTACATTTTAGGCTTCAAAGTTATGGCCTTACAGAGTACAACTGGAGCATACTGGCTGCCTCCCCTAGAAAATTATCTACTTCTATGGACTTGTCGCAGACTCCACAAATCTTTTATCAAATACCAGTTAGGATGCATTCAGCATGTCAGCTTCCCAGGTTTCCATATTTCACTCTAGGCTATGCAAAGGTTAGTACTTTCTTGCAGAAAGACATCTTGAAGTCTCCTGATAATGTGAGAAAGCTCATTCCTTTCATTTCTTTCAAAATTTTAATCCCACTTTATTACACAGAACAAAACCATCAAAACTTAACATCAGGTTTTCCAAATGGGAAGATAAACACAATGAAATTCATTTTTTATGTTTAAACTGAGATTATTAATGAAAACTTGATGATTTGGGATTGAATTTTAT
This sequence comes from Atrichornis clamosus, assembly GCA_013400975.1. Lineage (NCBI taxonomy): Eukaryota > Metazoa > Chordata > Aves > Passeriformes > Menuridae > Atrichornis > Atrichornis clamosus. Next base: position 7,128 of record WBMZ01002549.1, on the reverse strand, counting down.
TTCCCTCTTCTGTTTGTTTAGACTTGCACAACTCGAGCATTTTATTATGTAGTTATTTGCTTTGTTGAGCTAAACTTTGAGTTTTGTGGGGTGGTTAATTTATTTTTTCCTGTTCTCACATTTGTTTCTATAAGTGTTTGATACAGGTCTTCATACCGTGGATGGAAAAAAGACCTTTTATAACTTCCAGTTTTTAGAAGAATATGGACACTCACATAACAGCATCACTGTTCATTGCTTGTCAGAGATAAACTGAATCTATGGGAAAATAGAACAAATCAAGACAATGAAGATACCTGAATTCCTTAGGCTAGCAGATGCTGTCAGAGAACTGCAGGAATCTATTGCAGTCCTTCCAAATGGAGAATGAATTACAAAAATAAGATGGCACAGGGAGGAAAATTTAAAAGAGGGAAATTGTCCACATGCTGTGCAGGAAACACAGAGAAGCTGAAGATTCAAAATATATACCAGTGAAGAAAAATGGTCATATAAAGTGACACAATTATTTCATGAAAATAAACCAGACATTGTTTTTTTTCTTTAGTATCAACTGGCATTTTAGATCTCTGCTTAATATTTTGCATCATGTTTGTAATGAAATGAAGTCACTTGACCTTGAGCAGTTAACAGATGGACTAATTAGAGATTGAATTATTTGTGTTATACTTGATAACCAGGTCAGAATATTAAAATGAGATTAGTTATTAACTTAATTTTGCAAACAATCATCACTGCAATACAAGGTAAACTGGATTTTCCCAATAAGCTAGGAAAAAAAAAATGAGATCGGGGTGGGGGTGGGAAATCAGAAATCTACCATATGAAAGACCTTCAATAAAAAGGAAAAAAAAAAATCCCAACCCTAACCACACCTGAAATAATTGTTGAAAGCACAGTTCAGCACAATAAACACATCAAGCATTTTATTAGAGAACACCACACTTGACAAAAATCACATGGTAACTTATATTCATAAGTATGTATCCAAATGGGGAAAAAAATGCGAAAAGCAAAAACCTGCAAAACCATGTATTATCACAGTGTCTTATATATCAAATCTGAAAGCTTACCTCAGTATAAACACTGACACTTTAATATTAAAATTAAAAGCAAAGTATGTTTATATGCATAAAATAGCATTTGGCAAAACTTGCATATGAAGAAAAAATCAATGAGTAGGATTTGAAATAAAGCAACAGTTCTTGACCTATATGGATTGTATAACAGTATGCAAATAAAATGAGGTGTTTGTCTTGTCTATAAGACATAGAATGGATACTTTTAATTATAATCAGTAATGTATTTCCAAGAAAATGATTTTCAAAGAATATAAAACATCAAGGGTAAACTGCATACTGGTGCATGCCTCAGTATGATAGCATAAATATACTGGCTTCATTAAGAAAAGAAAGTACAAACAAACAAACCCAAACTTGACCAGATGGTGAAAGTAGATGTTACTAAATGATTTCAGATACAACACACTTAAGTTAACTGTGGTCACACTAATAAAAGAAAAGATGTTACAGATTAATGTTAATACTAAGATCATTAATAGGGTCATCAAACTATTGTATCTATGTGAACAGTTAGCACTTTTTCAACAAAAGCATTAAAGGTAATTTTGTCTGTTAAAAATTAAACAGAGTCACTCTGATAAAAAGAACTAATGCTCAACACTTTTAACTTTCATTTACTCTGACTTTTTCTTCTGCCTGTTTCAGTATCAGAAGTGTCCAGATTCCTAGCTAGAATGCAAAAAGTGAACACCTTTTCCAAATTATTTCTCATTTGGATAGGAAACAAAAAAAACAAAAAAAAAAAGGAAGAAAGGCAGACCAACATAATGAGAAACTGGAACAACCTGAATTGTACCCAAGAAAAGAACTTTGTAGATTGGATAGGCTTAAAATGCCAGATTAAGTTTAATGCGGTTATTTACGTAACACAATAATTTGGCGTAAAAGAAGTTTACCAACCATACCCACAAAATCTGCAGTCAGCTGTGTAGATGGAAAGTCACCAAAGTAAAATCAGCTGTCCAAGGAGGCATCTCCAGCTAGTTGCAACTAAACAGTTTCTCAGAAAGGTACCCGGAAGATGATGTGAACATTTCAACTTCTGAAATTAATTTTCTGGGCAAAAGAGCTTCATGGGGAAAAGCCTACCATTTTTAGAAAGTAGTTTGAAACATATATAACTATCCATATAATATCTATATATAATAGAGAGGTAATGATTTCCTTATTTCTACATTGGCTCTCTGTCTAGTTTTTGAGCAGATTGAGGAAATGTAAAAAGATATTTCTTTTTGGCTTTCCATTGCATATTACCACTCACAAACACACCCAGACACCCTCTTATCAGTAATTGTAAAGATTGCCATGTTACTGGGAGCCCAACTTCGTGTTTATGCTAAGTCCTGCCTTCGGAACCCACTCCTATGGTCAGCATGAAAGCTCAAAGAGCTAAGGATAATGCTAACAAAAGATAGCATATTCTAAAATTGGATGGTAGCTGCAAAAGGACAGCTCTTTTCTTTCCAAGAAAAGGTTATCTGCTCAGCAGGATGCTGGGACCCATTGGCAGAAACAAATGTGCTGCAGTTTGTACTCTGACTTACTGAATCTAACCTCTGGCTAAATTACTGAGAAGCTTTTCCCTTGTAAGATTTGTCTTCTTATGCATTGTGCACAAGTATTAAATCCCCACCATTTCCCATTCCACAATCTTCACAAGCATTTGGTGTCTCCTTCAAGGCACGCTGCATCTTGTGCCCTTTCGTGGTGGCGGGGTCCCAGACAACCAGATTTTCAGGCATGGAGTGAGGGGTAAGGAGAAAAGCACAAGTAGGCAGGGCAGGCATTTGGGCAAAACAAAGAATAACAGATGGCTGAGGGCAGCAAAACAGCCCCTGTGAGGAGTGATGAGAGCTTTGCTGCCTGTTGTATACATAAAAATAGTGCTGCTGGCCAAAGTAGGGAGTCATAGGAAAAGCTGGAGCTGAGTGGGGACAGAGGGAGCAGCCAGTCCCCAGCTGGGCCAGCAGCACCGAGGACTGCCAGGCACGGCTGGGCTCATTACACAGCACATGGGTGGAGGCCCACAAGCCACTGAAAACTACAGCTAGATTTTGCCAGTACATTTGACTAATCTGGAGCACATTCCCAGCTCTGCTTCGCTTTACGCGTAGGTACAGACCACGTTCGGGGACAGCTCTACAAGGCTGTGCCTCTGAGGCACCGCCACAAAAACCTATAGGGAAAGATGGGGTAACAGTGAGGATGTCCTCACCCCTTCCCTGTTCTTTGTAGCTGCCATACTTCCCCACTGCAAGGTTCAAATTTTGCTTGCATTATACCAATTCTCCTACTATTCATGCTTCCCAAGTAAGCATGGAGATCAAGCCTTTCTCACCGCCATGGTTAATCCATTCTCACCTCTGTGCTGCCTTCCAGTCTCTGCCTTTCCACCCCACCTCAATGCTGATGGGGAGAAAGTGAAATTCCAATACTCATCCAGTACAAGTAATTGCAAAACATTCAAGGCAATATTTTTTTCCTCCAAATCAAGTTCTTACTCAAAAAGAGGCCCAGTTGTTATTCTGGTCTCAAACCTCCTTGGAAAAGTTTGAAATGCTTAAGTGGCAAACTAATGTTCAGCATAAAGATCCAGAGGGGAGATATTTTGCTCTCTGAGGGAGACTGCACATTTCCCTTCCAACTCTGGCCTCAGTTGAAGTATTACAATAATGACAGATGAGCCCCTCCAATAAGAGGCTTTCCTTTCCTTGACTTCAGTGGTCAATTTTCCAGAGTTTTATGCAACATTTTAATCTCATGTCTTTCAACTCTATATTCTCCTGCTATGTTGCTTATGAAAATGGCATTAATAGAAACAGAAAATCTGTTAAGCAGGCTAAGTGCTGTATTACATGTGAGAGCAAAACAAGCAGCCCCTGGCACCGAGCACCAAAAGGATTCCATTAAACAGAAGGAATACACTCTTCCAACTGGCAGAGTATCATTTTGCTTTGTTGACAGTATATAGTATAATGATTATCTACAGCTGGGATGGGAAAGTATAAATCACATTAATTTTTAAAAATATACTTAGCTATTCAGACCACAGGAATACACAACATTCATACATTGATTATGGCTATGGGATTTGATTTTATTTTTCTTTAAGTGATAATTATATATATAGGAACTAAGCACAACTCCTACATCTTCATTAGCAACTGCTTCAGATCATCCAAACTAGAGAATCTGCTGGCAAATTTAAATAAACACACTTGGCTGACAAGATTAACTTTAATTTAAATAAATTTCACTTTAATTTAAATAAATCCTTAACATTCATTCTTTTGCAACATGTCAATCTACCTGTTGCTTTGATTAAAAAGTCAATTTTAGTTTCGATAGATGAACATTATTAGAGAGATACTGCCTAAGAATACTGGGTAATAAGAATATCTGGACAAGAAAGAAAACTCCCTGATAAAGTTATTAGCTACAGATTAATTTTTCTGTGCAAGCAACAGAGACTTACAGGATATTGATAATGACTAGGCATGTAGTCTATAGGAACCATGCATATTTATCTTCCATCAATCACTATCTTATCTTTTATACATTAAACAGAAACTCAGAACTGATAGTGTAGACAGCTTGCTGACACTTAAATTTCTTGAGTTTTCTTCACCCTCCTTTTTCTCTACCCATTAATATAATCCAACTGTATTAGTCAGCAACTTCTGCTACATGGGACATTCATTGTCTTTGCACAGAATTAAGGGCCTGGGATTACAAACCTAGAATACCCATTCACAGAAGAAACTACATTAATCATTAGGTACATAACTGGGTTTGGTAGAACAGCACTAGAAAAAGTATGGACGTGCATTAGCAGAAGACTTCTCTTTTCTTCCTATTTCTAAATTCTGTTGTTGTGATTTATCTTGTATTTTATAGCTAAAAATAATCAATTATATGTAGGCAAATCTTAATCTTCCTTAAAAACAACCCAGGAAAAATAATTCAATATTCCATACAAAAATAAAATGCATGTTTAGAAAGCAATCATTTTCAGAAATTATACAGAAATTTGTATTTTCAGAAAGATAGAGCACAACTTTCCCTTACACTGACAATATCCAGACACTATTGTTAAAGATCATGTTAAAGACCTTTTAAAAAAAGGTAAGCACAATAGCAGCATGTGGTAAGTCATCTTTCTTGCCAATAAGGCAAACAATAGGATTAATTAATGTTAAGGTAGGTGGGGGAGGAAAATTAAGAAAGGAAGGGTTATCAAGAAACTGTTGCTATGAAAGCTGTCCAGAAAAAAGTTATACTCCGAAAACTCTGAAGTTTTCAGTTTCTCCTCATCAAGGTGAACCACCCACTCCTAAACTGGAGAGCCCATTTGTTAGGGCACAACCCTGTTCATCAGCCCACTGATACTGGCAGTACAGAAGTTCTCAATCTCTCAGTCTCTCCTGTTGGATCATGAGATAGATCAAACATTCACTGAACTTGGTAAACAGATCAGCACTAAGAGCCTACAATCAGGGAGAACAAGGACTTTCTCTCATTCAAGAAAAGCATCCTGACTACCAAGAGAGCACAGCATGACCTTTTTATGAGCTTGACTATAGACCACTTTTGTACCCTCGGCCCATGGAGTAAAGTGTGTGTATGGCGGGGTGTCCACAGTGTTTATTTTGACTTTTTTCTAACTAGGCCATCAGTTGAAGAATTTCTGTCACAGGTGAGGGTTTCTCAACAGCAGGTACCACAAGCTATTGGCAATGTCTCCTACTGCACATTTCTCTTTCATTTGAGGGAAACAAACCAAAGAAAGTTTCGCTTTAACAGGAATTATTTTTGTTAAGAGTTTTGATATATCAGCATTTTCCAGTAAAAGAAACCCAAAACATTTTCTCAGAAAATTCCTAACCAGGTCAAGTCACCACTTTTCAGAGAAGCTGCATGTCCAAAAAATGGTAATTGCAATGTACATGGAAAACAAGTTCTGAAAAGCATAGTATCAAAGTATCTGTATCTCTGTGCCACCTGCTAAAGAATGCCTATGTGAAAACAATATCCTCAGTGAGCAGACTGAGCACAGAAGCTGTAATGAGATTGTTCAGCATCCTAGAGAACCATATTCCTGCTTGTAGGGGGAAAACAACAGGTTTTACTGCACGTGGTGCTGTCAGTCTTTTTTTTTGACTTGCCCACTCAGATCATAAAATATTCCAATCTGAAATCCCATTTCAAAATACTTATTTTTTTTACTAGAAAATGTAGTTATGTCTTGGAAGTCATCAGCGTTCCTCACCATACACATCACCTGATGCCCCCAGATCTTGCCCCAGAACCCAGCTGCCACGTGTTCCTGCCCTTGCTTTGCCCGCTTCTGGCAGATTCCTCTCTGAATTGTGCCCCTCCTTTGTTTCTATCTGTGCAAAGGTCTGACCCTAAACAATGTTGCAGGAAGGAAGGAAAGGTTTGTAGAAACCTTTACAAACTTTTTTTTCCTTAAACGTCTTCCCAGAGGGCCAATAGAAGCACAGAGTTGGCTCTTCAAATATCCAGTCCAAGGGGGACACTTCAGGAAAGAAATTCAGCTAAAGAGCATCCAGCACTTGATTACTTATTGTTTGTTCCTTACCCCCCCTCCCTCCACCTCCCGGATTTCAGCGGGAACATCTAATGAAATAACAAGTGTTTCAGTCTGGAAATAGCATGCTCATGCTGTTGAACTTCAGCAAGGACGTTGCCTTCCTTTCAGCAACGCACTCTCCCGCGGCTTGGGTATACCTTGTCAACTTCTGTTATTTAACATTTATTCTACCACTGGAAATTAAGGATACACGGTCGTGTCCTGATAACGCCCGGGAGCACCTCTGAGCAATGATGAGATTTCCTTCCCCTCTCTCCCGGCTGCCAGGTCTGCCCGCCCTGAGCGAGCCCCGCACGCCGCTCACCCGCGGAGGAGGTGGCGGTGGCAGCGGCGCCTCCGCAGCCCCCGGGACGGGACGCGCCTCCCGCAGAGCTGCGCGGCCGGAGCGCGGCTCGTCCCGACCGCCGCACGCTCCGCTCCGCTCGGCTCCGC
>WBMZ01002548.1:0-44755 GCA_013400975.1 Atrichornis clamosus | reverse complement strand
GGGGAGCGGGCGCGAGGGGCTGCGCTGGGCGGTACCATGTGCGCGGGGAGCGGGGGGGGAGGCGCCGGCGGACAATGGAGCCTGTGTGTATGTGCGGGAGGGGGACGGAGACGCCGCGCCGCCCCCGCCGGCCCCGGGCTGTGCGCGGTGAGTGCGGGGCGGGCACCGGGCACCGGCACCCTCACCGCCTGCCCCAAGTTCGGGAGTTGGGGGGGCCAGGGTTTGCCCCAAAGGAGGGGGCGAGGGGAGCTCGGCGGTGCAGGGGGTGCCTGGGGGCTGTGATCCATGGAGGGATGTGTGAGGAGCAGGGGATGCTCCAGCAGCTGTGCTCTGTGGGATGTGTCGGGAGCAGCGGATGGTCTGGGAGCTGTGCTCCATGGAGGGATATGTGGGGAGCAGGGGATGTGCTCCGTGGAGGGGTGTGTTGGGAGCAGGGGATGCTCCAGGATCTGTGCTCCGTAGAGGGATGTTTGGGGCATGGGGGATACTCTGGGAGCTGTCCTCCGTGGGATGTGTGGGGCGCAGCGGATTCTCTGGAACTGTGCTCCATGGGATGTGTAGGGAGCAGGGGCTACTCTGGGAGCTGTGCTTCTTGGGATGTGTGGGGCACAGGGGATGCTCTGGAGCTGTGCTCCCTGGGATGTGTGGGGTGCTTTGGGGTGCACTGGGAGCCCTGGAGGTTGTGCTGTACGGAGCAGCACACGGGATGCTTTACCTTGCGTTGTGGTGCAGGGGATGCCCCGGGGGGCTGTGCTGTATGGAGGAATGTATGGGATGCCATAGGGAATGTGCTTTGAGAAGGGATGTGTGGGTTGTCTTGGGTCACAGTGTGGCGCATGGGATGCTCCAAGAGTTGTGTTTTGTGGAGGGATGTGTGGGATGCTCGGCGGTGCAGGGGATGCACTGGGGCTCACTGCTGTGTGGAGGCATGTGTGGGGTGCTCTAGGCTGCACTGGGGTGCACTTTGTGCCCACTGGCTGTGCTGCGTGCACGGGGTTGTACTGGGGACACTGGGGCTCTGCTGAGCTGAGGGCTGTGGGGTGTAGCACTGGGGTGCTGTGGAGGCCGTGCTGGTGTGTGGAGTGCTCTGTACTGCTCTGAGGTGTGTGGGGTGCTCTCGGGCCGTGCTGTGGAAGAGGACGGTGATGGGTGGACTAGAGAGGTGGTTGTGAGATTCCAATCTCAGTGAGGGACTGGGACACAGGATGGGAGGGGGCTGCAGCACCAGGGCTGTTGGACTGGGGGTGAAGGCTGCCCTAGGAGAAAGAAACTGGTGTAAAAGTGGGGTGGGAGCTGCATGTGTGAACTCTGCAGTGAGCTGAAGTGAGGGGCTGGGGCACAGAGCTCTACAATAGGGATGTAGGGAGTGGAATACAAGGTGAAACATGCAGTGAGGAGGTGGGAGATGGTGTGGGGGACATTAGATCACCTGGGATGTGCTGTGAGGAAGGGATGGGGGATTTTGTTGCAGGAAGCACTGAAATATGGGTATCTGCAGGAAAAAAATATGGAAAGCTGGATGAAGAAATGTGGAGTATGAGATTTGCTGAGGAGAATAATACATGAAAGGGTGGATGTAGTGATGGAAGGGTGTGAGGAGCTGGGATTTGAGTCATTGTGAGAAAGGGACATGGGAGTGGGATTGCAGTATGGGGAAGCATTGGGAGCCAGAATATGGGGTAGGAAGTGCTTTCAGCATGAGGGAGGTGGTGCACATGGTCAAGAGGGAAACGACAGGGCTCCAGAGCTGGGAAGCAGTGTGGGTAGATCAGGGGAGCAGGGATCCAGGGAAGCTAAGCATATTAGTATGGAACTGGTACATGGGATAGTTGTGCAAGAGCAGTTTATGGGATACTAAGAGTGTGGGAGGGGATTTTGTATATTGGGATTGTGGGGAAGAACAGTAGGGGGAATGGCAGGGGAAGTGTGTTTACTTGGAAGTATTCCTGCTAGAAGTAGAGGAGAGGTACTGTGTGTGTGTGTGTTGTGTATGCATGAGAGGGAGTCTGTGCCCTGGCTGGCTGCAAAGGGGGATGAGAGAGGCTAAAACTGTGGAAACACTGCAAGTTCGTGTGGTTAAGGGTTGGATGATGAGAAAGAAACCAAACACTTGAGACCCCAAATGCTTAGGGGAATGATGGGACAAGTGGATGCATGCAGGCAGTAAAGCCCCCCTTCTAGGATGAGAGTAAGCACCCTCTATTTCTGTGTTATCCGGCTTTCTGTCCCCATACTCTCTGTGTAGGTCGTGGGATGATAGGACTAAAAAGGCCTCTGACAGTGGAGTGTTTGGGATGTGGAAGGTGGTTGTTACTCAGGGAGGATAGGCAAAGCATGAGGAGACAGATGGGAAGAATCTGATGTGACAGCCAATTGTGGGTTGCTATTTGGGTGTAAAATATTAAGGTGGGATGATTACATGATTAGTGGTTTAATAGTAAACTACATGAGAAATCAGAAAATTGTCATGCAGCAAAGAAAGTAAAAAAGTATGAAATAAGTGTCTAGGAAATGAAACTAGGGACCTGCCTGTGGAGTGGTTCATAGCCAACCACTGGGAAGGGGAAGATGCTTCTATTCTTCAAATGCCAAACCTAACTTGAACTCTGAAAGCCGTCTGGAATAACCATGAACCTCACTTTCTGAGAGAGGAACATCTAGTCTTGTAGCCCTTACCTCGTAAAGTAACACCTTCTCCTTGGTCTGGGAAGAGAAGAAGCAGTTGTGCCAAGTCAAGTTTGTATCATGAAGGTTCCCTGTTGGTGACTGGTTGCTCTACTGTTAAAACACAGTTGGAGGAAGTGGGCAAGACAGTTCTTCCAGTTTTTAGGGGTTCCAGTAACATTTTTGTTTTCCTTGAAAGTATTTTGTCCTTCATTTCTGTGTGAAAAGCCCACACAGATACCATAGGATGCTCTGAAGCATCCTGAAATGTATCAAGCTTTAAAAGCATGAGGAAAAAAAGTGATGTAGATTTTTTTTCTTCTGTTTTGTTGGATTATTTGATCAGTGATTGCTTGAGATATTACAAAAATGTTGAAAAGCTAAGCAAGGCATTTCATGAAATCAAATAAAAGGGTATGAAATGAAAGCATTAACATACCTAAACAGCTTTATTCCCATTTCTTTTTATTTACCTCTCTCCTGTTTCATATGAGATCTACAATGCCCAATTTCTGCCTGAAGTGGGGTGTTACAGGTGTGGGACTGGTGAAGTTAAAGAGGGGCACACATACAGAGTCATTTTGTGCCTGTCCTGCAGCAGAGGAGCTGTGCTCGCAGGATGCACACGCTGCATCCCATGGCAGAGGGATCTGCTTTCCTGCCTGAACTACAGGGGTTGCTTTCCTGATGTTTTATAGCCATTTTGGACAAGTTGGCATGATGGCTCTGTTATACGGTGTGGATTTTTTTTATTTTAGCAGTGATCTCCAAAGAGATTATTTTTAATGAATGTGTCCTTTTTTTCTTACTCAGTACATAAAAATGGCTCAAGGGCTCATATTCTTTCCCTGTCTCCCTTGCTGGGCTCTCCTCAAACAACAAAAGAAAGACATCTTTCTTTTTTTGACTTGGAGTTAGCAACGATGTTAGTTTTGGGATTTTGAAATTTTCTCAGTGGGGCGAGTATGTTTTTGTTTTGTTTTTGTTTTTTTAAATCTGTTTTTTTTGGGTCGGGATTTTATTGTGGAGAGGGGTCTGGGGATCTTGGGTCTCACTGCACTTGTGTGAACTCTTAACACCTTAATTGAAGGGGTGGAGATGCTGAATCACTAACAAAGACCTCCTTTATCCAAAATGTTAATCAATCATTGACGTTAAATAAGTGTGAACAAAACCAAGCAAAAAAAACCCCCACCCTAAACAAGTTTTTGTGTAAGTCCCCCTCCCATTCAGCTGCTCATCTTTGGTCAGGTTAACATGATACATTCTTTTGGGGACGTATTTTGTGCCTGTGTCCTTGGTTTTTGCAGTGTTTGGTAAAAGTTCTGTTAATGACTTCCCAGTGCAGTTTTCCCAATATAGATTATTTAGCTCATAGATGTCATAAAGATGTTCTGGGAAAAATCGTGATTTGCCCTGGTGTGGATAAGTAGCTGGACTATGATAGAACTGTTGTGACCATCTTTTTGTAGGCAAAGAGTTTTTTTGTTATTGTGGTTGTTGTTTGTTTTGGGGGAGGTGTTTTGCTTCCTTCTCTTGTGATCAGTTAATTTGTTTATTGGTCAACACAGTCTTCTAAGCTAGGTAGGACCTGAATTTTAATGTGAAAGAAAATAAATAGGTTTCTGTTCATACAATCAGAAACTTTGTAGATTTCTTCTGTATATTGTGAATACAAAGGGTGTGGACTTTTTCTTCCCTGTGCTTTCCCCCTCCTTGCCCCCCCATCTTGCATTTCATCTTTACAGTTCATGTGCTTGGATTGTTTTCAGTTGGGGTTAGTCCACAGCCAGAGAAACTGCTTTTGTCACTAAATATCCAAATATAGAAACTAAGGCTACTATAAGCCACAAGGCTAAAATATTCATATACTACAGCTTTTCTGAGCAGTGTATATGTTTGACGTGGATAAGAATGGAGTACCTTTGATCCATATTTCCTAGCTATTCAAAGTCTTGCTACTCTGTAGCACATTGGCTTCCCATACCTATTTCTATGTGTTTCTTTCTAGATGTTGTTTTTTTCCTCTGAGTTCCTGACATGCTGTGTCAGTTCTGTTGGCTTAAAAACTGTGCCTATGGCTTAGGAATTTTGCTGGTCTTTTATAAATTCAATAGGAAAAAACGCAAACCCCAAACAACAACAACTTTATCCTGTGGAGCAATTACACTCAAGTGAGTATTCAAACTAATACCTATCTTAAATGTGAGCTGTGCTACCTTGCAGGGCTTCATTTCTTCTGCTTTGTAGAAGTTTGTCAGAATTTCTTCAGAGCCATGCAGGCAGCCTTCATAAAATCCTTCTAACTGGTTTGTGTGGCCTTGGACTTCACAGAAATCTCTGTGCCTCGCTAAGGTCTGTGTTTACATAGATATGCAGTCCTTTAACCCAGCAAGTTTTGCTGTGGGCTTGGATTTCCTGCTTACAAGCTCTGCTGGAGTCCCTCTAGTCTTCCTGCTGGCAAAATGAAGGTGTTAACTCAGGTTTTCAGAGCAATTTGTGAATGGAAGGAGATTTCATTGCTGAATTTTTGTTCAAGCGCTGCCCTGCCTATTGAATTTAAAATAGCTTTCCCCTATGTACCCTTACTTGTCTGTTAGTTTTGTTGGGGGTTTTTTTAATGTTTTAAAAGTTTAATTGTTTTGGAGCTTGACCTGCTTTGTGTAGGGACTATACAAGTCCAGAAGAACAGGAACCTTATTAATAATTAGGAATTCCAGATAATCTTGAAGAACTTGAACAAAAAAAATCGATCTGTGGGGAAGTTTCTGAAGGGTTGCCTTTAAGACCACGCAGGCTCACAAACACTAGTTAGCAACAATAGGTGACATTTTAATGTGTTGAATTCAAGTGAACTGTTGCAGTGTTGACTTTTAATTTGTATTTTTGAAGAAGAAGTTACTTTGTGACTGCACCCGTACCTGTGGGCCCAGCTGCCCTCTGTTACTATTCCTGTGAGCACTTCTTTCAGTGCTAGAGGTGGCTTTTGAGGAGTCCTTGGTGCTCGTCTGTAGTGACTCTGCACCACCCTGCTGTGTGTCCTGGTGCTGCTGTTGGAGCAGCTGGATGCTGGAACAGATCAAGGAGCTGATCTGGATTATAAGTAGCCTGGCAAAGAAATGATTATGCTTAGCCTGCATCAGTTTGCCAAACTGGTTCACTGCTTGGCCACGCAAACGGTTGTATGGGCACATCAGACAGTGTGGTGCAGGGGTGGAAGTAAATATTGGTGGTAGCACTTCTTTAAGCTGGCATTGCTGCCAAAAGGAATGCTCATCTAACTATATCCCTAAGTTTGCTAAACTTGTTCCATATTTTGTACACCTATTTGTTACAGCTTCCCTTGCCTGAGAACAGTTCCTCTAGGTTACCTTGTTCTTTTTGCCAAAAACCATCTCTGAACATGCATGCAAGGAATCAAAAGAGAAGCCCTCTTTAAGAAGCTTTAAGCAGGGCCAACAGAAGAATATGGTGGTTTAGCTACGGAAAAGTTTCTGCTGCTTCAAGACTTTCTGATCATACAGAAATACTGTAAATTGATGATAGACTATTTAGTGTGGTTGCAATTAAGCAGTGAAACCCATGCTGTGAGAATCTTGCTGAGGAGCAAGAATTCTACAAGAGTTAAAAAACATCAGATGTCTTTAGGAATATGAAGAATATTCAGTTATTGTAATCAGTGACAGTAGAAATTTTGGAAGAGGTATTAAACTTGTGGTCTAAACCTTGTTGTTTATTTTACTCTAGCAGTTGTGCTACTATATTGGGAAAGGGAGGGATGGACTAGCTTGTTGTGCCTGGCTTTGCTGCTGGGTTCTCACACACTTCTCTGGAAACTTGATTAAGACCAGTGTGTGAGATGTGCCATTCACACCAGAATAGGCTTCTGGTTGGATCCTGGGGAACCATCCTGGAATCTAGTCTGAGCTACTAAACTATGCCTATTGCAAACTGAACTGCTGCTACATTACTTTTTACGTTTTCTTTATTCCTACTTCTGTGGGTTGTTCTCACCTGCTCTTTGACAGAGCTGAATCTGAGCCCTCTGGTTTTGATCTACTTTGACAACACTAATTGAATTGATTTTAAATACTGTTATGAAATTGCAGTTAACTGTATCCGAAGACTGAATGTTAGCTCTTTAGAGAGATCCCTTTTTTCAGACAGACTTAAAAGCAGAAGATTTTCCTTGTTTGACCTCCAAAAAGATGCTTGTGGAAAAGGGAAGGGAGATGAACAGTGGAATTGTAAGGTGGTTGGCCTGTTCTGTTTTTAAAGCCTAGGCAGAATCAGTGAAATCCTTTTGAAGGAAGGAAAACAGAAAGTGCATTTTACCAGTTACATGATTTCTCTTAACAAAGAAAGGTGGAGCAATGTCCACTGAGATTTCACTGAAAATTGGGTGCTGTAGTCTTGAAAACAATGCTGGTTTTAAGTGCTCCTTAGTGGTACAGTCGATGGCATAAAGAGTGTATGATATACACAATAATTCAGCTGCATATGGAATTGAGGGAGAGCTTTCTGTTTTCTGTGTTGAGTTCAGAGCAGTTATTCAGGCACAGATAGCTACACAGCTGCCTGTTCAACTCCCAGCATTTGCAATTACTCTGACCTGGTTGTCTTGTTTTCATGGCTCTTTGGCCTCTTAAGAAAGCAGTGCCACTGTGTTTTTGCTCCTTAGCTTTCTGGTGGGGCTGTCTGCATAGTAGCAGAGCAAGAGGGCTTTAAATTGCTGATCCATCTTGCCACTGGATGGTCTCTGTGTGCCTGTGGTTGTCCTCTATGCCTTCTGAACAAAGGGTGCAGGTATCTGTTTTACCTTATCAGTGGAGTGGCTGGGACCCATGGGCTCTTTTAAAACCAGGGTTGCTTGGATTTGGTGCAAACTTGAGAACAGAGCTTGGCTCTCAATGTGCTCGTGATTTATCTACTCAACCATGTTACTTACGCTCTACAAATTGCTGTAAGTCTGTGAGTCTGCTTGTGTATGTTGTGTCAAGCTATCTTTGCCACCTTTGCAGTGTGTATAGAATTGTGAAGACCTGAACAAAAATTCTGGTTTAATGGTTCACTGAGAAAAACACGGGGTGAGATCAAGCAGTGCAGACCATTTCTCGGGTTACTCAGAACTCTGCTTTCTGCATTTTGCTAAACTGACTTCTTTAGGTGTCTTGATATCACTGTTCCACCACCTGTGAAATGGCAGTTTTTTATCTATGTACCAATCTGGATTTGTTTGAGGATTGATTAGAAATGTATTTGCAGTGTAAAATAAAACCAAGCTGTAGCCTGTTGAGGTGAGCAGCCACAGCCTTAACAGTGAGAGCTTTTACGATGGAGAGTTTAGGTAATTCTGTGTATGGAGAACTCTTCTCAGAACTTCTGTTAGTGGAACAGAAGTTTTCCACCATATTTTATATGTATGAGAAAGAAGTAAAGAACTTCAGGTCAAAAGGATTTGACAGCTTGTTAGCAAGAAAACGCTTTCTTCCGTCTCTTAAAAATNAATAATAATTATATATATACGTGTGTATATATATGTGTGTGTATATATATATATATATATAAAATTTTAACCTTCTTGTGGTTGGGGATAGAAAGTTGAAACTGTCAGGCAAATAGCCACCATCCAGCAGAAATACTTCTGAATGCTCTAGTGAAAGCCAGCTTTGATTTGACAGTTATGAGGCTTTGAAAATAGCGCTGTGTTTATACAGCACAGTAAATACTTTGAAGTGCGTTAGGCTTTGCTGTACATGCGTGGCTAACTAGAGGAATATTAAATGCCTACATCTTGTGTTGAGTGAGGGAGGATCCCGCAGCAATTGGAATTGCATGCTCCTCATACTTTTATAAGATCGTGTCAAAGCAGTAGATTTGATAATAGACCTGATTATGCAATTGCTTAATTTCTTGTCAAAATAACATTTTTACGTGCAGTGTTCTGAGATCTTCGAGGTGACCTCATGTTATTTATCAAATGTCAGTTTTTCATCCCAGCAGCTTTGATATAATCATGTAGCATCGTGGAGTACTGTGTACACGCAGCTTTTGCTTGCTGGAGTTCTTTGAAGTGCCTTACTCCTTAGAAGAGTCATTGCTGTGTGGAAGATCCTACCTTTAACGACTGGGAAGCCAGTATGGAAGCACTGCAGTGTGTTGCTGAGGGTCGTGCTACACCTCACATGCCTAATGTGGGTCTAAACGCAAAGAAATGAGAGGTTCAGTGCACCGGGAACACTACACCCTGGCACACATCTTACCCAGCAGTAAGCTGCAGGGGATACAGTAACTCTTCAGCTCTGCTCCCGTGGGAATGCCAGCTTTGTTGTGCTGAGCTCCCCAGGTGCTAGAGAACAGCAGGAGGGCTGGTGTAAAGGAGGGGACCAGAGGCATGGCTGGTGGTGACAGTCCTGGATGAAAACTGGTCTGGCAGGCACTGCTGGAAGGTAGTGATGCTCAGGGGAGCCTTGAAAAACTGCTCATTTGGGATGAGAGAGACCAGATACCTGTGAAGGAAGGTGTATGGGTCGCCCCCAGCAATTCCGGTAGGCATTGTGTGTCATGTCCCCTTGCAGCAGCGTGGGGAATTGCTGCTTGCTGTAGTACTGGGTTTTCCTCAGAGAAGGTCTGTCCTGCACTGACCCATCCCAGCCCCACTTAGCTTATGAAAACTGACAAGATTGCAGCCCAAGGAGTTATTCCTGAGGATTGCTTCTTATCTTTCATTTGGGAAGCCTGTTGAAGGGATGCTGAAAGGAAAGGAAAAAGCACTTGGGGTTTTTTCCCTGTTAAACTGGTAGGTTATTTGTTTCTCCCAAGTCTTCTGCTTAAGAAGTGTGGTGTTAATACTTGTTGAAGAACAAGCTGGTGACTCCTCAGTCCTGTCTTCCTATCAAGTATTTCAGCATATTTTTGCCCCAGTCCCTTTCAACAGATTAGTTTCTAGAGAATGGGCTGCTGGCAAGCTTGATACAGGTGTCTTTTACCCATGGTTGTTCATGCTGGTGTCCCCTTTTACATTTTTGAAAGAATAAACCCAGGGGAGTAAAGGGAAAGAAATTGCTTCTGGCTTCGAAGACATTGCCTAACACCTGAAATGTAAATGAAGTTTTGACAGAAGCCAAAGCTATGAAAGCAGCCCATGGAAAACTCTATCATTATCCACTGGACTCCTGCATGCAATGCTGACTGATGCCGAGGCTATTAACTGCTAACGTGATACAGAAAGCTGCAGAAGCCTGTCATATATTAGGGAAATACTGTTAAAACGTTTCTTGAAAAATCCCTTATTGCTCGAGCTTTTGATTTTTATCGGTGTTAACAATAGTAGGAACTGCAGGGCAGACAGGCTGCTGCTAAGGTAAGTGACGCTCCACGGAAGGTGCTCAAAACTCCACTTGTAAAGTACATAGACTGCTCCCAGCATTGCTAACAGAGGTGGAGCTGAACTGATGTTGGCAGCTGCGCTGGAGTGCGCTGAGGCTGAGCTGAGGTCAGCGGGATGTCGTGACAGGGTGTGCGACGCGTCCCTCACGCCCTGGCAGCAGCCTGGCTGACCTGCACCTGCAAATGCCACTGCTGCTGGTGGAGCTGAAATGGCATGAACACCGAGGGGAAGTGTTCATAACATTCCTGTACAGAAGCAGATAGTTGTAGCTGAGGATTTGAGGGTTTTTTTAAGGGTTTTTCTTTTGGCTTTTTCCCCAGACTGATTTCTGGAACTGTGTCAGAATCTGCCAAGAGCTTGTTCTAGTCCCAAGTGAACCAAGTAGTTCAAGTGTTTTTTACATAATAGCAACTGGGAAATTGAAAGGCTCTCCATGTTTGTCTGTGTACACCTTGAATCTGATCACCAGCATCCATAAGTGTCTGTCTCCTCCATTACTTTGGGGAACGAGTTGTACAGAGTCAGGAGCTGTCTAGGACAGCCATTCATCCCCACTGGGTTAATAATGCACTGAAGTGTTGTTAGAGACACAAAATAAAGTTTAATGGACGTGTAGTTGTCTGTTTGACAAGAAGTGTTAGTGTTATTCACAACTCTTAAAAGTGATGCCTGGGAGAGCAGTGGGCAATGTGTCAGTTGCAAAAGACTGGTTTAGAATGATTTTTTTAAAGTACCTTAAAAGACTAATTACTTATACAGCCTTTACATCATGGCTACTGTTGGTTATCCATGTGCTTGTCGGAAGGAAGAAGGAAGAGAATAGTTGCTAGAGATACCATTTTCTGAGAAAAGGGGATAATTACATGAGAAGTGTCGTAAACCCTCAATTCTCTGAGCCTTTTGAGTTTTTATTGTGCTTTGTCAATGATTGTCTACACTGCACGTTTTAAGGATGGTAGAGCAAGTTGGATTTTCTGTGGCCTTTGTTGTTTTGAATAGACTTCAGGAGAGATTGGTTCTTTGGGAAAGGTCCATGTGTGTGGTGATAGGGGCTGGGGGGAAAGCATGGGAGGAAGAGTGTCTGTACTGTCTTATTTGAGATATGTGGATGGGCAGGCACAAGTAGGCTCAGCAGAGCTACATTGTATAGCCCCACCTACTGCATTTGCATGGGCATGATTAAATACATTCTTACAGTTTCTGGGAGGCTTATCCTGTGGTCCTAAATTCTTATATTAAATTAAGCAACTCAAAGGAACTTCTCTTCCATGTAATGGCATAGAATCTTGCATGCCCTTTCCAGGTCTGTGTTTGTAGGTCTTCAAGGTGTAATTTTCAGTGAGTCTGTCTTTGCTCAGCCTCTTTCTCTGTGCTTCGGGGCTGGAGGTAATTGTGGGCAGTAACCTACTCATTTAGAGTTTAACAGATAAGTGTTTACACACCATGGGTGCAGGAGAAGGTACTTTTTCTATGGGAGTTGCAATGCTGCATGGTGGAGGTTGTGTAGTCCCCACATTGATGTCACCTAAACTTACTTTGCTACAAGTTCTTGATTATTCTGCTTATTGAGAGTAATTTCTGGTATAAGACTGTGAGCAGAGAGGTAATGCTGTGCAGATTTTGGGTTAGCAGTGATTTCACTGATGTGGGTAAGGTGGATTTCTTTGGTAAACTGTGAGTTCTTAGTGTATTGCCATCATTTTTTATTGTCAGTACATAAACATAGGAAAGTCCATACTGCTTCAGGATAAGTTAGGGCCATCTAGAAATTGATGACTGGCTTTGAGTTGCTATCTGATCAGCTCAGATGAACAAGTTGTCTCTGGATGTTGAGAAAATAATTTATAAAGAGCATTTGTGGCTTACTGGGAATGATAGAACATGGTATTTTCCCCAAATCATCAACTGTTTTGGGTAGAATATGGTCCATGTGCCATATCATGTGCCTCTGGTGCAAGTTGCCCCTGCGTATCTGGTAGAAGGTGCATGTGAGCATGTCAGTGAATGCCTGATGTGTGATAATTTGTGTAGTTTGGTTAAAGGCTGAGGTCGGCAAACCCTGCAGTGAAAAGAGCCAGGACAGTAGGTAGTCAGGGCATCTACTGATGACAGTGCAGTTGTGTGGTGTCCAGATGACACGTGAATTTATGTGCATATGCGACACTGTGTCTTTAGCCCCAGCAGTTCCTTAGGTACCTGAGGTATTTCCTGTCCTTGTTTAAGACAAAGGGCAGAGAGACCTGGCAGGAGATGGACGCAAGTGTATTTCAACAAGCATAAGTCTATCCATACCTTTGCCATCAGTCACTGCTGCCTCCTTTGTGCCAGTGAGCACATGGCCACCTGGTGGGATGAAACAGGAAGGTTGTCTCCTGAACATTTTTCATATCTTACCTAGATTTAGTTTTCAGCTGGATCACAAGTGCTAGTGATGGCCGGAAGGGATAGAGTTGGAATGGCTTAGGATGGTTGAAGTTGCTTTCCTGGGTGCAGCACACAGCAGATGTAAAGAAAGTACATTTTTGACAGACCTATTTGAATACTGATGGATTCAATCCTAGTTGTGTTTATGCATTCCTGGGACAGGATGAGGAGGACAGCTTTTGCTAAGAGGTAGAGGCAGATTTAAAGGTGTATTTAGTAGTCCTTGGTAGGGAGCCCTAATATGACCTGGTTCAACAGATTGAAGAGTGTCCTGTGTCCCTATATCCTCTAGTGTCATGGGGAGATGCATAGGGTGTAAAATACGTCAGCTTATCTGTTTTGCTTTTACATGATCTTAAGGAAGTCTGACAGCTCAATAAAAGCATTAAATAACACTTCCTGCGTCCTCCTTGTTGCCCAGTTGCACTCCTTATCAATGAGGTGTGTAATCAAGTACCTTATTAAACAGCAGCTTATTAAAAAGTAACATGCAGTTCAGCTGCAAGTGTGTAAAATAAGCAAATGCTTAACAAAACTGGTAAGTGCAGCACGTGATGAAAACCAGTGGTAGCTCTTGGGTGTAACGGAGTCACCTTTTGCCAGTGCAGCTGTTCACCCTCTTATGTGGTTGAATGAGGGTCGGAGAAATAGGAGGTGCCCTTCCCAGTAAAATTGTGCTGAAGGAGCGCGTTGGCTGATTCACTGCCTTGCCCCACCTCTCAGGTTGCACGGGGAATCCACTGGTGGATGCACATGTAGGGATTTGCTTCCTGGTGGCTGTCAGGATCAGCGGTTGCTCTTGGTTCCTCCTAAAGCTGCTGTTCCCTGAGCAGTCTTTTATTCCACTCTCTCTCTTTCCTTACCCACTCTACTGTCACAGATGCAATTCAGGGTGCAGGCTCAGCTTGAATTCAAAGTTATCATTTGTTTTCTGCAGCAGCAGGCCTCTAGCCTTTTTTCTTTTTCCATGCTGATTTTGAGCTCTCACCACCCTCAGTCCAGCACAGACTGACAGTCTCAGAAAGGCCATGCGGAAAATAGCAGTGTGCTCTTTCTTGTACGCAGAGAAAGGTTTCTTGCCTTTAATGCTTCATGTCACAGTAAGGCCACAAGTCTGATACTTTTATCTACTTGGTATGCCTTTATTTCATCTCTCCACATTCTCCTTCTCAAAGAGGGAGAAAAGACTGAAGTGAATGAGTATATCTGCAGCTGTTCCTGCTGGAATAGCCATAATGTTGTACACCTCCAAGTACTTGACCACTTGTCACTATCAAGTTTCTGCAGCTTAAGGCCATAAAATAGGAATAAGGTCGTTTGGATGTGTTTTTTTAACCTTCTGTTTGCAGTACAGTAATATAGTGGCTGGTTTGTAGAAGTACAGGGGCAATTACTTAACCGAAAGGTACACCAAGATGTGCATTTGCACCTTGTTAGTTACCCTGTGGCAGCTGCTTGTGTACATGCTCGCAGCCTTTTGCTCTTAAATTCACTGTGCAGCAAGCTGTCTTGTGCTGACTGTGGACTAAGACTGTGCAGGTGAGCAGCAGAGATGGGACACTAGGGGATGGAATTACTCTGCAGTAACTGTCTGGGTAGCCTAAAAGATGGATGGTGCCCCTCTTGCAGGCCTGAGCTATGGCCTGTAAGGCTACCCTTCTCCAGTGTTTTGCTAAGTTGGGATTGGATATTTCAAGTAATAGAGCTCTGACCAATGTTTAGGATAGATTCTCTCCATCCTGATTTGTGCTGGTGTTCACATGTCTTCCGCTTTAAGGGAAAAGGTGATTTCTGTCTCCTTTGGTAGAGGTGTGTCAGTATTGGCACTGGCATGGCTTAGCCTGTATTGTTTCGTTGGGTGGGGTGGGGGAAAGGGAAGAGGAGATATAACTGGGTAATTGGATTCAGGGATGATTGTGCTGCTGTGGTAGATTTTACTGGATGAAGCAGCTTGTTGCATAGGTGTTTGTTTCAGCTTCTGTCTGCAGGTGTGACTTGGCTAGATAAGGATGGTCTATCACGTTGATGATTTCATTGTTTGATTTGGCTGGACTGGGTGGAGAATGTAGCTACATTGTTTGGGACTAGCTTTGTAGTTTGGTTTTGTGAAGTGGATTACATGGCAGCACATTGCTACATTATTAAGGTGAAGCTGCAGTAGATAATAGTTGGAGAATGTTGGAGGGAAGAGAATATGCACAGACTTTCACAATGCGTAACTAATTGAGCCTCCAGCTCCTGTGTTTCAGTTGGGAGATCTGGTCAGCAGAATGCATTTGGATTACATAGAAAAACTTTGGTAGTGATTTCAGTTTGCAGTCATACTTTAACTGCAAGGCTGTCCATGCTGTGTAAATAGCTGAGAGTGCTCTGAGAGACCACGCTGGCCCTGACAGTGTGAGTGTTGCCTGGATCCATACTGTTCTTGCAGCCTCTATAGTTTTCACAGTGGGTGAGGGAGAAGCTGGCAGATCATTCCTCTTTTTTTACTGACCTCAAATTTACCATTAAGTTGTTCCTCAACTGCCTTTCCTTGTATTATTACCAAACTCTCTGGTACTTAAACTTGCTTTAACATGTGAGTGAACATTAACTGATGCAGGGTTGTCTGTATTACTGAAAGTGTGGCTGATCAGTTCTTGGGCCGTGGACTCTTTTGGCATTATAGGAAATAACTAGTGCAAGGTGGGGCTAACCCCTCTATCTTGAGCAGGCTTGCAGTATGTCTTACTTGGGAATGTTTGCCTTGAGTCCCTTTTTCCTGTAGTGTATACAATGATGTGAAGTAGGAGCTACCAGAACAGTAGATAGTGCTTCCTCCTTCTAAAACCTGCCCGGTTTTCCCCTAAATGTGATTGCCTGGCTTTACCTGATGTTTGATGTTTTTATTTAGACACTGTCTTGCTGTGGAGGAGGTTGTTGTGTGTACGAAGCACAGGGGTTTGGCAGGAGTTCCTGGGCACAAAGTGAGGGGAAGATGAGCTTTGAAGAGAGATGGGTGCAGAGAAGGGAAGGTGACATGTCCAAGTTTGTACCAGCTTCTCTAAGCACAGATGAGCTCATGGGAATCCAGCTGGCTGAAATGTGGGAGTGCTAAAGCAGGTCTGACCTATTTCCCTTCCACGGGCAGCACGGATCTTCAGATTCTTACACTCTGATGCTAGCTTATTGGGTGCTGGCAAATCTTTCCAGGCTGAGCAGAGGCTTCCCGTTGTCGGTGGTTCAGAGCAAGTTTTGGTTCCTCTGCTTCTGTGTCTTGATGCATGGAAGGGGCACACAGCTTGGCTATGGTTCTTGTTGGTGAAACTTTTCCTTTCTCTTCTTTTTCCAGGTGACTGTTTTTTGTGAGACAAGTGGTTTGCAACTCATGGCCTCCACGATGAGTACTGCCGTGTCGTGACACCAGGGGTCTTGGTAAGCTACTTGTTGGAAGGGGAAGAACCTATCAGATCTCCACCAATGCAGATCCATCTCTTTTGTATCTGCAGTTGAGGTTTGAAGTAATTTTAAGCCATCCAAATTGTAGGGTGAGGCTACATTTTCACCTGTTCTCACCTCCTCTTTTGAGCTTGCAAATGCACTGATGTGATTACACGATCAACCAAATCAGGGGGCAGATCCAGCTGAATTGAGATTTCTGTTGTTTCCCTTGGGTTGGTTCCCATTCAGATCTTTCCCTGATGTGGTCAGGACAGAGGTGGTGAGAATGAGTAGCCAGCTGAACCATCCCTTTTCCCTGCAACCTTTGCTTGGCATACCTTAAAGCAATCCTGAAAATACAGCCTTGGATGTAGTTGCCAAATGTCATTGCCAAAATGTCTTGAAAAGTGTTTTGACAATTCACTGTCACTGACCCTACCTCTAATTTTAAAGCAATAATAAAGGCTTTGCTATGGCAGGCAGACTCCAGCTGCAAAAATACGTTTCTCTAGAGCTTTTCCATTATTGAACCCTAGATTCCCAGACATATATATGTTAGAAGTGCATTGAGAAAAATCATGAGACATTCCATTTCACATTATAAAAGATGGTACAATGCCTGTGTGCAGAAATAAGAAGCTGAGGAAGTTGAGTTGCTGTTGTTCCATCAATGAATATATTGATGCATCCTTTATAGTTCTCTCTGGTAAGAATAAATTTAAACTGAAATTGGAAAACACAGTTCCCTTGCAGAGCGCATCAGTTCTAATACATGGAAGATATGTGTATATAGAATAATAGAAAAGTAGGGTTAAAAAATTGGAGGGTTCCCCTCCTGCCCCTGAGTGAAGTACTTGAAAGTTTGGTGATGTCAGAAACACCATGTAGCCAGTGTGATCGTGATTCTTCTCTTCATGTTTTCTCATTGCACTGGACAAGACTGGGAGTCTGAGACAATTCTCATCTTGTAATAAAAGGTAACATAATGCATAAATATCCAAATGGAAAAGTAGAGAATGAAGCATCTAGAATATTTAAGTTCATCATGCAGGCATCTACGTCCTGCTGTAAGCATCAAGCTCTGCTCACTTTAACGTTGTTACTCCTTTTTAAATTTCTTTTTTTACCTGGAATTCACTATATTTTCAGTCATACCTTCACCTTTAGTGAGGATGCTGAAGTATCACAGTTTTCCACTGACTTTTATGGATGTATCAATCTCTTGAAAAGTGAAGTTGGGTGCTGTTGATAATGTTACAGTTTTGTTGAACAAAACAGACATAGGAGCCAAATTTACATGCAAAGATGATACGACTTAGATACGTGTGAAGAGGTTCTCTCTCCTCTTTAATGTATCTGTATAGCACCAGCTCCAATTGCAGCATGATAGAAGTAACAACAGAGATAGGGTAACTCCTACATTGTTCCCAAAATCAGTGGGATAACCAGCTAATAGCCCCAGAGAGACATGTGGGTCCTCTGGAGTGTGTGGCTCAGCCTGGATTTCATCTGATTATGCCTGATAGGAGGCCTTTAAAATGAGACATTTGTTGCAGAAACATTCCCCACATTAATAGGTTTCTGCAGCACAGTGGAGGTGAGAATAGGGAATAGGATGACTTCTCTGGCTCATGAAGGAGTATGTGGTAGAGGAGAATATTTGGAGATGATGCAGAGCTTCATTCAACTGCTGGAGTGTGGATCACTATCACGTTAAAGTAGGGCAGTGCAAAGTCACTAAAATGTGTAACAGCACAACCTCACAACTCTATAAATTTGGGAAACTGGAAAACCGTGGTGCTCAATACTACAAGTTGCTGATAACTCTCCTTGGCCAGGGGTGGTCATAGAGTGCCCGTGTTTCTTAATCCTCTGGTGTCGGCACATAAACAAGCCAATTCTTTGTTTTGAAATGCAATTTGAACAGTAGTTTCTTCATGAAATACAAGACCCTCACATTCTGGTAAGATTTATTTTGTTTCATTTGGTATAGATAGGAAGAAACTACTTCTTTGGTGCTGAGAAGGAATATCGGGAATATTTACATTTGAATAATATTTAACTAGCAATGCTTAATACATTAACAATAAATCTTGGTTAGATTCTAAATTAAGTAGATTTGCATCTGAGTAGGTGAGATGAACAGGAGAGATTCTGTTGAAACATAAACAAGACAGACATTTGTTCCAAAATAATTTAGCCCAAAGCACGTAAACAGTAATGTTCAGTAGTTTCCACCTCCAGAAACAGTTTTATGTGCCTTATTGCCTGTGTCATGCATGTTGTTTCTTAGAAAGAAGGTGAAAAATTGGTTTGGGTTTTTTTGTGCCTTTTCTTTTAAAAAAAAAGAAGCCTTGATAATCTGTAGCGTCTTGCTGAGCATATTTAGATGGGTACTATTCCAGTGCTTTTTTGGTCTTTCTAATAGATATGATGAGTGACTAAGTCTTAGCGTTTTCAGAGTAATCACACATAGCTGGCAGCTTACAGGTGGTCAGAAAGGGATTTTATTTTATTTTTCTCCCTTTGTGTAACCCTTAGCACACATCACTGAACATATGTCTAGGTATATTGGACCAAGGAGACAAAAGATTTAAGCAGAGTTTATGTTCTTAAGAAATATTAGATTACGGCCATCCACAGGGGAATTCTGGATAGCTAAATCATGTTGGGGATTTGTAATTTTGGCTTTCTACTGACTTGCTGTGAGGTGTCTTTAAGTTGAGCACAGATGCAGAATTAGCATGTCCAGATACAAGGTGCTTCCCTGTTTTATTAACTCCAGAATGATTTGCTTTGGACAAAGGGAAGATTGCCTCACTGCCTGTAAACTGAAGGGCCAGCCAGGGCTGCTTCTGGTCTGAAATACACGTGTCTGAAAGCTCTTCTCCTATGTCTTCTTGGGAATGGGGGAAGAATTGCCATGTATTGTTTCATGCCAGACACATCTGCTTGGGAAGTTCCTCATTGGTTTTCTGTCCTCTCCTTGTGGGGTGGTTTGCAGTGTGCCCTGGAGATGCGAGACTTCCCCTGGACAGCAGGAGGCACGCGTCTAGAGAATGCTGGAGCTGCAGGAGGGAAGTGCCCAGTGCAAAACCAGCGAGGAGCAAAGAGAAAAAAGGCAAGCAGACAGCCAGCACTGAGAAAAGCGGGTGGCAGAAAGTGCTTCAACGCTGCCTCTGGCGGCACGCTCCCCAGAGGAACTTGACGAGAGCCCATCTGCGTGTGTGTGAGACTGTGAGCTCAGGATTTCTGTCAATGCATTCCAGTAACCCCAAAGTGAGGAACTCCCCGTCAGGCAACACACAGAGGTAAGCAGAGTCTACAGTCAATTGTTCTGGGTTGGTGCACGTTGCCATCCCTGCTCTGCTGCCAAGTTAGCCCAAGGACTGGTGCAACGTGGCTTTCTGGTCCTTGTTCTCCCATCAGACTTGCCAAGTACCTGAGCAGTGACTGCATGGTGCTCATGGGTTTCCACTTTTGCAGGGCTCAGAATGAGCTGAAAGCTGTAAATCCGCCAGGTGTGGATACTCCATTCCTTGTGCCCTCCTCCCTTCCACCAGGTGCCTGGATGGGCTGTAGGACAGTAAACATGCTGTTTCTGGCTTGGTCTTTTTTTTTTCCTTCCTCCTTTTCTAATTATCTATTTCCTAAGGGGTAGTTGGGCAGCAGAAGGTCTCTCTGTCTGTACTTTCACACAAAACGCTTTCTCCATATTATTGTCCTGAACAGCCTGGAGAACTGAACTGATCAGCTGAGCTCTGAGATCCTCTGTGTCAGTCACCTGCCGGTGCAGCAGGTCAGCATTTCTTCTCCACTAATTTGGAAGGGGAAGTATATGGAAGCAAAGCAGCTTCCAGGGACTTACGATAGTTCTGACTGACAGCATTCTTGAGTTTGATTATTTACTCCTAGATGTCATCTGGAGCTTAATAGTATTTCAGAGGGAATGCTTCAGACTTCTATGTTTGTCCAAAGGAGGGAACAGCTTGTGTGAGTCCCACAGTGAGGATGCTAGCAAGTGCTGCCTGTTGGAAGTGATAGTGATGATGGGAAAACACAATGCAGAAGATCTGAAGCAATGGATTAAGTGGAGGGTGAGGAGGGAATGGGTGCCTAATATGTCTGTAAAACCCAGTGGAGCAAAATATTATTAAGATGCAATTTGCTGGATGGAAGAGGAATGAAAGACTCTGAACCTGCTTTGGCAAATTGAGGAAGCTTCATCTGCCCCATTTTGCAGGAGTGTGCTTGGAGATGGTATCCTTCTCTTTCCTTATTCAGGGGCAGGTCGTAGCTGGTTTAATTGTTTTCACGGTCAGAGGTTTGTGTTTTTCTGGCAGCTCGCCCCAATGTATGACGAATGCTGCAGTAATGCTGGGTTTTCCTTGTGCTCCTTGTAGAACTGGATAGGGAGGTGCAAGGGAGGGGGCATGGGGGGGTCTGCTCTGATCAGAGCTGCAGCACAGAGTTGGGGTCCAGGAGAATGGTGAGGTGAACTTTATTGTGTCTTGTTTGTTTACTCTGAGCTAGTCTTGGTGTGAGGTACTTCTCTATGCACATAGAAACCGTTGTCTATTGACAGAAGCACCAGAGGTGGGTCCTCATGTGACAGCAGTTTCTGGGATCTGGCAGGTCTGTGGTTTGCCCTGGTGCCTTCTTGAGCAATGAGATCCCATCTTGGATAATAACCCTTTCAGGGCATGTTCAAAAAAGCACCTGAGTGACTCTAAGCTTACAGGCATTTTTTATTTGTCAGCAATTGTCTTAGCTTGCAAAGGTGACAGTGGTTTTTCTGCTTCACTCTAATCTGCTCCTACAGGGCTGAATGAATCAATGGTCTGATTTGTCACTTTTTCTGTTTTTTTGTTGTCTCCCCAGTAGCCCCAAATCAAAGCAGGAGGTGATGGTCCGTCCCCCTACAGTGATGTCCCCGTCTGGCAACCCTCAGCTGGATTCCAAATTTTCCAACCAAGGCAAACAAGGGGGCTCCACCAGCCAATCCCAGCCCTCTCCCTGTGACCCCAAAAGTGGAGGTCACACCCCCAAAGTGCTCCCTGGCCCAGGTGGGAGTATGGGGCTGAAGAATGGGGCTGGAAATGGTGCCAAGGGGAAGGGGAAGAGAGAGAGGAGCATTTCGGCAGACTCATTTGAACAGAGGGAAGCTGGGACTCCTAATGATGACCCTGAAATCAAAGGTATGTTTGCTAGGATTCATGTGCAAGTGCAGACAATTAGTCTGAATCCTCTGTGAGATGGAGAATTGCTATGCAAGTATGAGTGAAATGTTTGTTCTGTAAGTTCCAGCCAATGAAGGCTAAAGGTCTTGAGAGCAGGCGAAGCGGAGAGGTTGTCATTGGTAAAAAGCTGGCATTGGTAAAAAGTCTTGTTCACGCTCAGTTAGAGCACAGACCTGACTCTAGTGGGAAAGTTCCTTTGTAACTCTTAAACTCTCCCAGAGGATTTAAAAGTGCAGATGCAACCTGTTGGTCTCCTTCTGGCCTTTGGCCTTTCAGGAACTGCTCTGTTGTAACTGGGGTTTTAAACAATATGCAAGTCTGTTTTGTCAGCACAGATACATAACCTGTAGCACCCTGACTGGTAACACATGCCAGAGAGTTGGGATTTCTGTGTTCTGTTCCTCCTCCAGCATTGCCTCTGTGAGGTAGGGCAAAACCAGAGTAGATGTTAGGTTGTCCATCTTTCCTTTGTTGTCCCTTTGCTAGGTCACCTGGCTAAGGTAGCTGAGTGAAAAAAAAGTAAAGTTTTGCAGGAGTGTGTTCCTTGGACGCAGACATATTTATCTATGTTCATTTTAGTGTGTAGTTGTCCTGCTTTTCTATGTGGTCATTAGAGATTCAAAGGGATCAGTTTTGGGAACTGCGACTTTCCTTGGAAAGGGGCAAGATGAGCTTTCTCCCAGTGTTGCTTGAAGGACAGCATGGCATTAGAGGAGAGATGCTTGGTGTAATAGAAGAATTGCCTTTAGTGGTGTTTGAGGAAGAAGCAGGAAATTTGAGAGGAGGAAAAGCTCTGATCAGTTTCCAGAAATGATTTCCAAAGAGCTCCCAAGGTAGTGATTCCCTTCTTTTCCCCTTTGTCCCTTTCCAGACTGCAATTCTGCTGATCATGTGAAGTCCCAGGAGTCTCAGCACACACCACACTCCATGACTCCTTCAAATGCTTCAGCCCCAAGGTCTTCCACACCTTCCCATGGTCTGACTGCCACTTTGGAGCCAGCAAGTGGGCAGAAGACTCCATCCAAAGTGGTTTACGTCTTTTCTACTGAGATGGCCAACAAGTAAGTAGGTAGATGCTTGAATGTCTTCTGGGAGCAGGAATGATACTTGTGCTTGTCTTTTAAGAGATTATCACGGGCACTTTCTGCATCTAGTAGCAAAAAGTCATTACTTGTTTTGGGGACGCTGGAGGGGCTGGAGTGGAGAATGTTGCTACTTTTTTTTCCTCTGAGAAATGTTTACTTCTCTGAGGTATAGGGATATATATTTTTTTTGCAAATGCTGGTAGATATGGTTTTGCAATCCATGCAGTGAATACTAGCCAGAATGCCTTAAACTGAAACGTGAACCTTAAATGCTGATGAGTTTGTAGATGTAAGCATTTTTCTTTTGCTACTCATCTAGAGTGAAATATGTGTGGTTAAGTCTTTCTCCCTTCTGCCAGCTGAAAGATAGAAGGGAGGCCGGTTAAGAAATATTGATTCTTAGCTTCAGCTGGATATGTGCATCTGCCTGTCTGTCTTTGCAGGGCTGCAGAAGCTGTTCTGAAGGGACAGGTGGAAACCATCGTGTCCTTTCATATCCAGAACATCTCAAACAGCAAGGCGGAACGAAACACTGTACCTTTGGTAGGGAATACCTGCATGTGGGTGGGAAGGGGAAGTGGTAAATGTGCTTGTGTGTGATTCAGAGAGATGGGTGATTATTTACACTCTGAAATAAGTTTTAGGAAGACAGACAGTTGTTGTTCAAACCTTCTGCACATAAGTGCCTTGGGTCATCCAAAAAGGGTTTAAGTCTTCCAGTATTTGGGTGTAGTATATTTTCAATGCATTGCTCATGTACAGTTAGCACGGAAGAAAGGGGTCACTGCAGTAATGCCTTGAGCAAAATAGGTTTCTGCACGGCCAGGAGGCTGCTCTGTAATTGCTGCATGAAGGCTGCCCTTCCCTGCAAAGTTGGGGCTGGTGGGGTTGGACATTTTGTTTGCACTGCTGTTTATGTGACACAGCTGTAAGAAGAGCAAGTGACCGAGTGTGGCTTTCTCTTGCAGAACCCCCAGATCACTGCACTTCAGACTGAACCCAAGCCCCTGCCGCAGCCCCAGCCCCCCGCTGCCCAGGACCAGAACCCTCCCCAGAACGCCAAAATGCAGCCGACTCCACCCGTGTCAGCACCGGTATCCAAATCCAGTGGCCCCCCATGTCCCATAGATCAGGACAGTCCCAGCGTGGAAAGCAAAGTGATGTCTGTGGGCAGCCCTGCCAACTCTACCCCATTGCAGACAGAAGGATTTGGGCAGAGTTCAACCCCCAATAATCGAGCAGTTAGCCCGGTTTCCCAAGGTAGCAATAGCTCTGCTACAGACCCCAAAGGTCCTCCCCAGCAGGTGTCTGGAGGGGACCCATCCAGTTTGGGTGAGAATCCAGATGGACTGTCACAGGAGCAGCTGGAGCATCGAGAGCGCTCGTTGCAGACCCTGAGAGACATCCAGCGCATGCTCTTCCCTGATGAGAAGGAGTTTGCAGGAGGGCAAAGTGGGGGGCCACCCCCAAATGCTGGGGTGCTGGATGGTCCCCAAAAGAAACCTGAAGGGCCGATACAGGCTATGATGGCTCAATCCCAAAGTTTAGGCAAAGGGTCGGGGTCTCGGACAGATGGAGGGGCTCCGTTTGGCCCTCAAGGACATAGGGACATGCCTTTTTCCCCAGATGAAATGGGGCCACCACCAATGAACTCCCAGTCAGGAGCCATAGGCCCAGACCACCTAGACCATATGACTCCTGAGCAGGTGGCCTGGCTCAAGCTGCAGCAGGAGTTTTACGAGGAGAAGAGAAGGAAGCAAGAGCAGGTGGTTGTGCAGCAGTGTTCTCTGCAGGACATGATGGTCCACCAGCATGGGCCTCGTGGGGTGGTCCGAGGTCCTCCCCCTCCCTACCAGATGACCCCTGGTGAGGGCTGGGGACCTGGGGGTCCAGAGCCTTTCCCTGAAGGCATGAACATGTCCCACTCTCTGCCCCCCAGGGGCATGGCCCCTCATCCCAACGTGCCCGGGAGCCAGATGCGCCTGCCAGGTTTTGCAGGAATGATGAACCCTGACATGGAAGGCCCCAATGTCCCGAATCCTGCCTCACGGCCTGGGCTTTCAGGAGTTAGTTGGCCAGATGATGTGCCAAAAATCCCAGATGGCCGAAACTTCCCGCCTGGCCAGGGTGTCTTCAGTGGCCCTGGCCGAGGGGAGCGGTTCCCCAATCCGCAGGGCCTGCCCGAAGAGCTCTATCAGCAGCAGCTGGCTGAGAAACAGATGGGCCTCCCTCCTGGTCTGAACATGGAAGGCATCAGGCCCGGCATGGAGATCAACAGAATGATGCCCTCCCAGAGACACATGGAGCCTGGGAACAACCCCATCTTCCCTCGCATGCCAGTAGAAGGACCGATGAGCCCCTCCAGGGGGGACTTCCCAAAAGGAATACCCCCCCAAATGGCTTCTAGCAGGGAGCTGGAGTTTGGGATGGGCCCTGGCAGCATGAAGGGGGACATGGGCATGAATGTCAGCATGGGCTCCAACCCATCCCTGGTCCCTCAGAAGCTGAGGGAGGCAGGAGTCGGGCCGGAAGAGATGATGAAGCTGCGCCCTGGTGTCTCGGAGATGCTCTCCTCTCAGCAGAAAATGGTGCCGCTGCCATTTGGGGAGCACCCGCAGCAGGAGTATGGCATGGGTCCCAGGCCTTTCCTTCCCATGTCTCAGGGCCCAGGAGTCGGTCTCCGGAATCTCAGAGAACAGATCGGGCCTGACCAAAGGACTAACAACCGGCTCAGCCACATGCCGCCACTACCTCTCAATCCCACCAGTAACCCGAATAGCCTCAACACTGCTCCCC
Source organism: Atrichornis clamosus (assembly GCA_013400975.1). Taxonomy (NCBI): domain Eukaryota; kingdom Metazoa; phylum Chordata; class Aves; order Passeriformes; family Menuridae; genus Atrichornis; species Atrichornis clamosus. Next base: position 19,736 of record WBMZ01002548.1, on the reverse strand, counting down.
CTGCGCAGCGCAGCCTCGGTCGCAAGCCCTTGGATATCTCTGCAGCTGGTCAGGTGCATTCGCCAGGAATCAACCCCCTGAAGTCCCCCACAATGCGCCAGGTCCAGTCTCCCATGATGGGGTCTCCCTCGGGGAACCTCAAGTCCCCTCAGACGCCCTCCCAGCTGGCAGGAATGCTTGCGGGCCCCACAGCCGCAGCTGCTGCTGCCTCCATTAAGTCCCCCCCTGTCTTGGGGTCTGCTGCTGCTTCTCCTGTCCACCTCAAGTCTCCGTCTCTCCCCGCACCTTCTCCCGGATGGACTTCATCTCCAAAGCCTCCTTTACAGAGCCCTGGGATTCCCCCGAACCATAAGGCGTCTCTAACCATGTCTTCTCCAGCCATGCTGGGGAACGTGGAGTCGGGTGAGTGCCACATCCGCTAGCCAGGCTTGGCGCTTTGGTTTGTGTCAGGTCACCCAAGATGTGCAACAAGGGGAGGGAGGAGGGCGGGACAGGAGCTGGATGGCCCTTTCCCCATTTGAGAGGGGCTGTGCCAAGGGTCTGGTGGGTGGCTATGCGAGTGGAGGGCGAGGGCTTCTCCTTCTCCTGTTGTATTTGTGGGTTTGCACCGTGCCTCTCGTGTTGCTGAGGGCTCATCACTTAAAAGTGAAAGGATGGGGTCAAGAAGTGTGAAAAGATGTGGAGGATCAGTGGGAGAAATCTCTCCTTGGAGGGGTCTTTGGCTGTTCTTCCATAGCTCATGGTGGTTGTAGCTCAGCATGGAAGATCCTGTTGATGTTATTAAAGGGCTTTGATACAAAAGATTCTGAAAAAGACATACTGAGCACAGTTAGCCAGCTAGTTCCCAGTTATCTAGGCATGGTTCAGGAATGGTTGGTGCTTTCTAGGTTTACATTGCGTATAGGAAGTTGTGCTTCAGTTGTTCAGGCTTCAAACATTTTGAAGTGATCTAAGCTCCTTTGTACATAGCATTTGGTTGCGTGCTGAGCTGTGCTGTGCGTAGGACCCTGGGCGTCCAGGTGCTGGCACACCTCTGCCCTCACCTTTCTGCAGCTCATCCCGCAGCACACTTGCCCCTCAGTCCAGGCTACCACAGCCCTGGGCCTTCCCGCTCGGGAAATTCTCCTGGTTGGGAGAGCGAGAGGAGCCCTTTGCCCACGTTGCCCTCTAGTGCTGCCGCGGGTAATGGCGGGGTCTGGGACCGGGATGTGCCTGCGGGGCCGGCAGCGAGGGTAAGCCCGGGATTGTGGGCTTGAGAAGGCACCTAAGTGCTTTCTCTTGTGCTTTACATAGTGCTTAATGAATGCCTTTGCATGCAGCTCTTTCAAAGCATGAATCTTCCAGCATTGCAGGATTTTTGTATTCTGTATTCTCCTTTCCTTTTTTTGGTTGGGAGGGGCTGAGGAATGTGCAGTGAATTTTCAGGGAGAGTACAGGTTTCAGTTAGCATCTTCACATTGGTCTGGGTGGCATAAAATTCATCAGTGAAGAACAAAGGAGAGTGGAAGTGTGGTTGAGTTACTTCTAGTTTTGTGAGAGCAAAGGATGATGTTCAGCTAATAGGTGCAGAGCATGCTTCTTTAACTGGAATAAGCAGCTAATATCTATATATGAAACATGAGATGAAATATAAACAGAGAGTTTTACTTGTAGCTCCTGATGTAGCTTGTCAGAAATGCGCTCGTATGTCTCAGCATAATATCTGCTACAGCTTTCCTTGGGCTGCCTGTGTCTTTTGTGCTTGCTAGATGCCTCCTAAAGAAAGGAGTTATAGTTGACATTTGGTGGATGAAGGAACAATTAATTGATTATAGATTTTGATTTTTATGGCTAATCCTGGTACCTAAGTCTGTCTTCAGAGTATGGAAATTGAATACTAGGATTTTCAGACTAAACTGGTAATTCTTCGTGTGGATTTGTAGAGGCTCAAGATAGTTCCAGTAGAACTGTTGTCCTGTAGGATAACAGATGTTAACCAACTTGGCCAATAGGCTTACTTTTCTGGTTACCTTTCATAGGCATTGACTGCATTAGTCATGTAAAGTCTTGCAATAAAAAAAGACTTCTAGTTTTTGAGATTTCTAGGGGAAAAGAGTTGGATTTAAGGAAAAGAGTTGGCTTTAAGGAAAACAGTAAGAAGGAGAAAAAATTCAAAACTCTCTTTTTTCTTTTCTTTCCTAAGGTGGTCCACCTCCTTCCACAGTCAGCCAGTCTGCTCCCGTGACTCTCCCTGGAAATCTTCCCTCTAGCAGTCCTTACACAATGCCTCCAGAGCCAACCCTGTCCCAGAATCCCCTCTCCATTATGATGTCCAGGATGTCCAAATTTGCCATGCCCAGCTCTACACCGCTCTATCATGATGCCATCAAAACTGTGGCCAGCTCGGATGACGACTCCCCTCCAGCACGCTCCCCAAACTTGCCACCTATGAACAGCGTACCAGGTAAGAAAATCAGAGAAACATAAGCATAAGGTATCCGGCAATACAGTGAGGGTAATTTTTATGGAAGCTTCATCAAATGAAGACGGTGAGACCGGAAAAAACTTGTGGAATATATAGCCATGGGTTGTTTTTGAGGAAGGCAGTTGCAGTTCTCTGAAATGTAAAGATGGAAATTCTCCTTGAAACTGTTTTCCTGTCTGTCCAGAAAGTGTGTGTTCTTCAGAAAGTGTCTAACGTGGAAAACCCTTATGTATGGGAGAAGTTTCCACTCAGGTAGACTGGAATTATATGTGTGAGTGAAGGCTGCTCATGGGAATAAGGGTCAGACCTACAGTGTGTTATCCAGAGGAAACTACACCTCCCCTGTCTTAAGGCAGTGCCATAGAAGCTTCACTGGTTTTGGGGGGTGTGTTTGGGGTTTTTTGACACTGAATCATCTGGTTCTTTTCCTGGGTTTTGCTGATTGCCTTTTTAATGGAAGAGTGTTGGAGCACTTTCTGAAAACATACATCTTTTCATGTAGGGAATGTGTAATGTCAGGTGACCTCAGCCAGGACCGAGGAAAACTGTCCTAGTCCCTCCCTGAAAGAGTTAAAAGGAAAAGTAAAATAAAACTTTGTCCTTTTGGGCTGTCTTGTGGGTGAGCATGTTTATAGGAGAAACCTAGTCCCTGCTGACAGCTTAGTTTTCGTGGGTATGTATTTAATACCAAAATAGGCTGTAGCCCCTCCACCCAATTGGCTTAATGGTTGAATGAGGGGATGAGCGGATGTTTCATGAGAGTGGCAATTGATGAGTTTACCTGTAGCTTTGCCATGTGTTTCACACAGTAATGATCAGAGTGGCTGAATATATCTGGGGAAGCTGGCTAATTGAACAAGTTCATGATGACAACTCATTAACCTCATTGATCGCTGCTTCCTAGTCTTATGAGGGTTACCTGATATATCACTGCCTGAGTTTTGAAAGGAGTTTTGGTCACTTCCCAGTGGACAAGTGTCCATATGCTGATAATCTGTCACAGACATGTTTGTTACTGCCTCTGTCATCTAGACTGCCAGGGAGGTAGTAAAGGTATGGATGGAATTGAGATCCTACTTAGGGAGCAGGCTTTAGTCACTGCTTGATAGGGCAGTGACAAGCTTAGGAAGGTGGCTGTTCAGGTGGCCAAATCCAATTTCTGGTTAAAATAATACTTTCCAGAGTCACTGCTGATGGTTTTTTACTAGCACTGTTTTTGTGTGTGTATGTGGACTTGGTAACCTTGCAGAAAGCTCTCTGATAGCTTTATTGATTATTGCTGTCTGTTGTCTAAATATCATCCCTTATTTCTTCCCTAGGAATGGGCATTAATTCTCAGAATCCTCGAATTTCAGGTCCAAACCCAGTGGGTCCAATGCCAACCCTTAGCCCAATGGGAATGACCCAGCCTCTTTCCCATAACAACCAGATGCCCTCTCCAAATGCTATGGGACCCAACATACCTCCTCATGGGGTCCCTGTGGGACCCGGCCTGATGTCACACAACCCAATGATGGGGCATGGTTCCCAGGAGTCTCCAATGGTACCTCAAGGACGCCTGGGTTTCCCGCAGGGGTTCCCTCCTGTACAGTCCCCTCCGCAGCAGGTGCCATTTCCACACAACGGGCCCAGTGGTGGACAAGGCAACTTCCCAGCAGGAATGGGCTTCCACGGAGAAGGACCTCTGGGGCGTCCTACCAACCTGCCCCAAAGTTCGACAGATCCAGCACTTTGCAAGACTGGAGGCCCTGGTGGTCCAGACTCCTTCACTGTTCTTGGAAACAACATGCCTTCAGTTTTCACTGATCCAGAGCTGCAGGAGGTGATCCGTCCTGGAGCCACGGGAATACCCGAGTTTGACCTGTCCAGGATTATCCCATCGGAGAAGCCTAGCCAGACACTACAGTATTTCCCTCGTGGGGAGGTGCCAGGCCGCAAGCAGCCGCAGGGTCCCGGGCCTGGGTTCTCCCACATGCAGGGGATGATAGGAGAGCAGCCCCCGAGGATGGGACTAACATTGCCTGGAATGGGGGGCCCCGGGCCAGTGGGAACTCCGGATCTCCCTCTTGGGACGGCTCCGTCCATGCCCGGTCATAACCCGATGAGGCCGCCTGCCTTCCTGCAGCAGGGCATGATGGGGCCGCACCACCGCATGATGTCACCAGCACAGCCGGCCATGCCCGGCCAGCCCGCGCTCATGAGCAACCCCGTGGCCGCCGTGGGCATGATCCCGGGCAAGGACCGAGCCCCCGCGGGGCTCTACAGCCACCCGGGCCCCGTAGGGTCACCTGGGATGATGATGTCAATGCAGGGCATGATGGGACCCCAACAAAACATCATGATTCCCCCCCAGATGAGGCCCCGAGGTATGGCTGCTGATGTTGGCATGGGAGGATTTAGCCAAGGCCCTGGAAACCCAGGGAACATGATGTTTTAAGCTGCTACCATAAGACTGGATGTTCTGATCCTTGTCAAGATGAGATTCCAAGTCCTGAGGGCTTTTTTGGGAGCTTCAGGAGTACAATTTGGCCATGCAATAGGTGAAAAGAGACCAGAGGACACTTTGGAAAATCTCGAATGTATGGAAATACCTGAAAAAAAAAAATTCATTTTAACAGGTTGTTTTTTTTTTAAGATTTATTTTTTAAAAATTATTTTTGTGGACTTGGGTATCCCGTGACGGCACCTGCTTTGAGAATCTGTAGCTGTATTTTGAGAATTGCCATTTGTCACAAGTTGCACCATTCTCTGTATGTTTACGTCCTTCGGACTGGCTTCTCCCAGGACTCTCGGTTATTTTTGGGGTTTTTTGTGTACTGTACTATATTGTAAAAGGGATTTTAGCAGAGACTTTAGTCTTTGGGGTGAGAGGAGAATGGGATTCTAGGCTGTTTACTTTAGGTGGAGAATCCATCTTCAGAACTTCGGACTATTTTCCTTCAACTCCAATGTATAGAAAAACCAAACTACGACCTCAGAGCAGAGTATTAATGAAAAGCACAAAAAGGAACTTAAGTTCAGTGAGGGGAATCTTTTAAAAGAAATAAATAATAAGTTAAGGACATATTTTTCAAATTATGGCGTGCTGTCCAGCACCTTCTGTCTCTCCCTCCCACTCTTTATTAAATAGGCTTCTCTCTCTCTCCGTCCCCTTCTGTCTCCTCCTATGGCAGCTGCAATACATTGTGTTATTTTGAGGAGTAAATCTAGGAGAGCCTCTCCTCACGTGGGGACTCTTCCCACTTTCAGGAAGGGGCTGGACTTGGACACTGTTACATCCTACAGTAGTCTCTCTCACTGTTTCCTATTCTCCTTTTCTTAGAAACCCCAAGTGATTTTATTAATGTGGGAGTGGAACAGACACTAAAAGTTATCCAGGATTTTTTTTTGTGGTTATTTTTTTTTCCTCCCCAGCGTAAAACGTTCTGTGTAACCTCCATTAAATTTGGTACAAAACCACTCGCCAGGGCTGTGGTGTCAGAAAAATAAAATATATTGTTTCTTACAAAAATGAACTGTCTTCTTTATCCTGTCCAGTTGTTTCTGTGTACATCAAACAGCTGGCCAGATGACTGTTTGCTCTTCTTATGATCACAGCCAGCCTAGAAGCCAGGTGTGGTAAGTGCTGGCAGCTCCTAAAAGTCTGGTCTATAGGCAGCTGCATGCTCCTTGTGAGGCAATTCTGTTCACTTAATCCTAAACAGCTTGTTTTCCCTTGGAGTGAAGTCTTATTTCAGAACACACCAGGAATGATAGTTACAGACTTCCTGAATTTGTTGAGGGTCAAGGAAAAGATGAAACTTGTCTCCATCACTTCTTCCTGGAGAGTGTTTGCAGCACTCCAAGGTATGTGGGTTTGAGCTCTCCCTAGGCAGCGGTGTCAGTCTGCTGAGGCACTGGGATTGTGTGTCCCTCTGGGGGCTTTGGATTGGGTCAGGTCTGCTGAGAGCCTGAGATAGTGGGGAACCGATGAACTTGAATAACAAAGGTGAGAGAGAAATTGTCAGTGAGCAGATTTTTATCAAGACAACCCTGCTGAGTAAATTGTTGCTTCGCCACAGTTCTCATTGATTGCTTCCTAATCCCCTGTCTTTTCAAACTTGCCTTTTGAGAGGATTTCAGCAAGGAGTTTTATGGTCTTGCCTATGGGGTGTGAAAGGCTGGATGACAGAACATGGACTGGGAGTTAAGCCCTGCTCCTGGAGGAAACCAGGATGAGCCAGATGTGGATCTGTAGGCCAGGATCTGGTCTCTGTGGCTGGCTGTTCTCTGGTCCCCCAGCACTGTATATGGAGTGTGTAATCTGTTCTTCCTTCTGCTTACTGTTACATGAAAATATTTCAATGATCAGTTTCCTCAGACGTTTGGCCAGTAGTGTGAAACTTCATGTGGAGAATGAGTATTTTTAACATGCTCGTGTGTGAGAATTTTTTAGAGTTAACTGTTCCTTAACAGGTGGAAAAAGAATTCCTCTTGGTGGCTGCGTTACTAAACTTTTGTTGCTAGTGTTATAAACTGAGTGAAGCAAGCCTCAGAGCCTTCTGTTGTCTGCTTCCAAATTCACCTTTGTGCTGTCATGCAAATTTACGATGATTTTGGGTGAGAATTACTCTTTTGACAAAGTGTAGGATGTCTGTTGTGGTGCTTCCCTCTGACAAGACAGGCAGCGTGCTTCAGGCACGGGCTTGTCAAGATTTTAGAAAGAGCTGACAATGACACAGTAAGTGTTATTTCTGTAGAGTGGAATTACCTCTTCTTTAAGTGGTTGCACAGCTCCCTTTTGAGGACCTTGCATGGGAATTGTCACAATGCAAGCTTTTAAAGTGTTGCCACTTCTGCCATCACTCCTGACTGTTTTTACTGTGTGGAACAAAGCAAAGTTCTTGATCGACATAGAAATAACCCGGAGGTTTTGAGGATTTTTAAACTTTCTCAGTGTCTCCTATGCCTGTTGAGATTTTGTATAGTAGAGGATTTGAGGTGGCTGTGACTTATTCCAGGAAAATTAGCATAGGGAATTCACTGTTTCAAAGCCACTGAACAGCGAGAGGATACATTTTAAACATGCTGTATAATTACAGTTCCTTCTGTGTCTGATTTACCATGCTGGCATTTGGTATCTTAATGAGATTTTTCCTACAGAAAATGTGGAAGATGTGGATTCTCCTGAGTCCACGTAGGTGCTCTTAACCTCAGTGATGTTGCCTGGTTTGCACCAGCAGATGGACAAGAGTTGCTAATGCCTTCGGCAGCTCTAGTCGGGAAAATGACTCTGTAGATGTACGTAGGTGAACTTTGTTTTGCTCAGATTCTACTTCTTCCCTTTTTGCTTTGCAAGTGGAAAAGCTCTCAAGCTACCAGCCTTGCAGATTCACCTGATGATCTGTAAGTCAGGCTCTGTTCCCTCCTGCTTATCAATAGTAACTGTGACTCAGCTCTGGTAGTCATGGTACAGTTGAAGATGGAAAGTGGGTTGCCATTTTTAGTTTTCTCCCCCTCCCCCTCCTCTTTTTTTTTTTTTTTAACTTTCAAATCATCCTCCTCCACCTTTGTTTGAAAGAATGAAATAGACTTTATTCATACATGCTTGGCTGCTCTTCCTCTCTAGTAACATGGGAGGAAACAGTCTGCTGTTCAAATTATCTCATCCCAGATGGCTGCGCAGCCGGAGTGTGGAGAGACTTAAAAGGTAAACCCAGCAGATGGTGAACTTCTGAAACGCAAAGTAATGTGCCTGCTAAATCAAAAGTTTAAAATATTTGAAATCTGTTTGTTTTAAATTAGTAGACTTGCAATCAGGTCATCTGTGAAGTATGCTGGCAGTTTTAAGCACCATCCAAATAAACCTGAGCTTTGTACCTGTACCATGAGCTAGCTAATCTACCAAAGACGATGACAGCAAGTAGCCAGCCTTAGGATTTTAGTCCTGACCTCTTAGTGGTGTCTCATGGGTTGCATTTTGGAAGACAGACCAGTACGTGGAGATCTGATCTGCATCAGTCTTGGTCAGGATTTGAAAGCTGGTGGTGCTTCTGGTACAATACATGTATCCTGACTCAGAGTAGATGTGGGTGCCCAAATTTTTCTGAGGGTAAGTTGAAATGCAACATTTTTTGTGTCAGAGTGTTGGGACTATTACAAATATGATCTACACAGGGTTTAGTTTTGTGGTGCTTGGTGTGGTCTCTGCTATGCTTTTCACTCAGGTGGAGGAAAGGCTACTGTCATTGGTGGTGTCCTTCTGCACTCATGATGGTGAGTGCTTTCCTCATGCAGGCTTGGCAGGATGCTGGCTGAAACCTGTTCCCTAATGTGATACTTCTGGAGGAGAAATGATCCATGTTTGATATAGGCCTGCATTTAGTAGAGTGTACTTCACTGTGTCCCTTGGTAATAATTTTTAACCTAAAAATGGTTAGTGACACAGGAAAAAAGGTGATGCTCTTTTGTCTGGGATACTGGGAAATTGTTGATTTCTGGGAATTTTTATTCCCCATTCTCAGAAATGCTTCAGTTCTTCCATGCTGTGTTTGCATTTCAGTTCCCACTTACCTGTATCCTTTGGTATTAAAATCTTCTGAGATGATTATTCACACTAGTTGTGGTCAGAAATAACTCCTCCTTCATACGGTGGGACACAACTACCATGGAACTGCTCAGTGGGATGGACCAGGGCATGGCCCAACCACTTCCACACTGAGGGGAAAGGTAAGGCTGGAGCAGGGCACAGGGGGCACTGCAGAAACCCTGCAAAAGACAGTGAAGTAACCTGTTCCCAGGGCTGCCTTCTTCTTAGCCACTGCCAAGAAGCTGGCCTGCTTTCCTGAGGTCTCCTGCTGTTACTGAAATGTATGTTACTCTGCCTAGAGTGATAGGAGTATTTTAACGGTGTGAATGTGCCTTTTAACAATCTTGCCTGCACTAGGACAAATTGCACTGCCAAGTGCTGTGGGTCTTGGCTGTGTTGCAATTTTTAACCTGCTTGCTGGTCAGTTTTACTGGGAGGTGCTCTTAGTTATTATTTAAGAGAAGGTATGTGAATTCCCCTTTTATATACTGGTATGGCCAAGTATGCCTTTTTCCAAGCAGTCCATGCCTCACAAGAAACGTGTAATCATAGACCTAATATTTTCATCACTGTTCTCCAAATACTTGAAACTGTGTATAAGAGAGAGCTTGATTAGAGCAGAACACACTGTTCTTAAGCAAGAGTAGGCCATTGATTTTTATATAATGGCATTATGGTTTTAGGCTGTCTAAAAACTTGATGGAAAATAACAATGTTTTGTTTGCTTTTTTGACAGCTCTAATAGCAGTTCAGTGAGACCTCCAGCAATGTATTTAGTATTCAAATTATTCTGTTCACTGTGCGTGGTGTCAACATGTAATTGTGGTGGGGGCAGGCTAATGAAAGAGTAGAGGTAAATCCAGCCCATGCTTCTCAGGGAGAAGGTGCCGCAGTGCCTCCATCACATATCTTCAGTGACTTACACTGCAGTCTGTTTTCACTAAGTGAGAAGGGGTAATGCAGAACCAAAATTGCAGGGCCATTTTAATAAATGGTCCCCCTATTTTAACCTTGACCTATCCCAAAGAAAGCAGGCCCCAAGTTTTATTTACTGATTGAAAACCAGAGAACTTTATCAATTAAATAGACAATGAATAGTGAGATCGAGTGCACCCTCAGCAAGTTGGCAGGGGCCGCAAAGTCAGTGACACAACAGAAGAACCTGGACAAACTTGGGAAGTGAGTCCATGAGAGTCTAATGAAGTTCAACAAGTCCCATACAAGATGCTGCACTTGGGTCGGGGCAATCCCAGGCACGAGTACTGACTGGGAGAAGAATTCAAAGAGCAGCCTTGTGGAGAAGCACTTGGGAATTGTGGTGGATGAAAAGCTGGACATGAGCTAGCAGTGTGCACTTGCAGCGCAGAAAGCCAGCCATGTCCTGGGCTGCATCCAAAGCACTGTGGGCAGCAGGTCAAGGGAAGGGATTCTTTCCCTCTGCTCTGCTCTGCTCTGGTGAGACCCTACCTGCAGTGCTGCATCCTGCTCTGGGGTCCCCAGCACAGGAAAGGTGTGGACTTGTTAGAATGAGTCCAGACAAGGCCACAAAGATTATCAGAGTACTGGAGTACTCCTGCTGTGAAGGCTGAGAGAGTTAGGGCTGTTCAGCCTGGAGAAGGCTGCAGAAAGACCTTAGAGCAGCCTTCCAGTATCTAAAGGGAGCTTATAACAAGGAGGGAGAGTGACTTTTTACATGTGTGTGGACAAGTGATAGGACAAGGGAGAATGGTTTTAAACTAAAAGAGGAGAGATCTAGGTTAGATGTTAAGAAGTTCTTTACTGTGAGGGTGATGAGGCACTGGAACAGGTTGCTCAGAGAAGCTGTTAATGCCCCATCTCTGGAATTGTTCAAGGCCAGGTAGGATGGAGCTTGGAGCACCCTGCTCAAGTGCATGGCATGCCTGCCCATTGCAGGCAGTTGGCATTAGATGATCTTTAAGGTCCCTTCCCACCCAAACCATTCTATGTATCTAGGATTCTATTTGGCAACATAGTGATTCCTAGTACTGTCTTACAGAAAGAAGTGTCATGTCAGCTAGAAGTACTTTTGTTGGCTATTGTTGTATTCCTCTTTCAGCAAGTGCAAAATAGATGCATTGCTGCCCAAAGCTGAAGTCAATAGCAGCTCCCCAGACTTCCTTGTTTAAAGCATATTAAGCAGAATTCACCACGAATGTGTGTTCTTGTACTTGGCCCACTTGTGGTTGTTCTGCATGTTCGTGGCAGAATTTCCATAATTACAGGAGTGCAGGGAAGAGGTTTGGAGGCTTTCTGTCCCTTTGGAGATGTTTTCTGTGCACAAAAATGCCCTCAAGTAGATGGGGTAACTAAATGCTATGCAATTTGTGAGGCTCACCTGTCTGCAGGGAGCAACCTTCCAACATGCAAGAAGAAAGGGAAAGGCACAGTGGCTTCTGCAGTTTAGCAAACATAAAATCAATTGTTATGTCAAAGCTTTCAAATCTGATAGCACAGAGCAAGTTGGGCTTCATCCCACAATCCCAGCATATGAGGAAGAGGTATGTTTTCTCTTGTATCCTGAAGCAGAGGGGCAATTTAAAATGGTCAGTTCTCTCCCTTGCTGTTTTTGGCCTCTCCATGCTTTTGTGTGGCTACCTCAGAAGTAAACTTGAGCCGTTCTGTCACATGGCTTCTTTCAGTTTGCTGCTAACAGTGTAAAGTGACACTGTGCCACCCTGTGTCTGGTAGGAAAAAGTCCCCTCATCTAAAATACCTTTGGCGGAGAGAAGGCTAGCAAGAATATAAAGAAAAATAGTCAAAGATTGTGACAATAAACTAATTTTAATTTAAGATGGGTTAATCATGGGTCAGTTTGCTGATTCCTCTCCGTTTGGGAGCACAGGTTATTGTACTTCTCTGGACTGACTGAGTACTGTGAAAGAACTTCTAGAAATTCTTTGAGTGGGCAGAGACCTGCTTTACAGCCTTTCACCACTTGCTCCTGCAGAGGCAAAGAGACAGATCACAGATACTGTGCATTGCCAAAGCCCTTTTTTTCCTGCATGGTGAAACCAAAAGCCCAAGATGTATGAGGGTCTTCCCACGGGATCTCACCTCTCCACGGTATGACACGCGAACAAACCACTCCTTGGAGCGCCGGTGCTGATACAATTCCAGGGTCACATCTGCTGCATAAGGTGGCCACTTGTGATCAAAGGTGCCCAGTGCCACCAGAAGAGGAATAAGGGTGGAATCATGAGAAGCATAGAGAAAGAGCTTTCTGGAAAAAAAAAGGAAGGGAAAAACCAAAACCAAACCTAGAATGTTAGCTGTGTTCCTCCGTGGATAGGCGGTAGCACTCATGCTCTTCCTAGCAGATGAGCACTTGTTCTCTTCATCCCACACATTCAATACCTTTCTGAACCACTTTTTCACACTGACATCAAGTCAGAATTTATAACCATTAGAGGAAGAGTTCTGTCCTGTACCTGGCCTTTTCAGCTGGATTTGAGGGATTTACTGCTGCCTTAATATTCTTCTCTAAGGTACTGAAAAGGAGACCAATATTCATCTGAAGAATTTCTCTAGAAGAGAAGCAGAAACAAATTTACTAGTTTTAAAACTTTCAAATAATGAAAACCTGGGAACCTGCATTTCTCTTACACTTTGATAACCTGTATTGAGTGTAGCTAAGAACTATTATAACATGGTTACTTTTTAGTTCAGCTGTTGTGTAGTCACCCTCTGTGATTTCAAGTTAGGAGGGGAGAGGTGTTAACAAGCAGTCTCATGAGGTGTAGCCATGTAAAGGAAAATCCGGAAACTCTTTGTTCTCTATGCTATTTTGTCTCCCTTTATGTGATTTTTGAATGCAGGGGTTTCAGCTGGGGAAGATGACTGCTGCAAAACAGCAACTGAAGTGGTTGGGGTCTTTGAGGGGGAGAGGGGCAGGATTCAAGAAAGTGGGGGCTATATTTAAAAAGTAGGTTTTATCCTTTTATTGAACAAAGAGATCTTTATACAATATGTGGTGACAAGAAACTCCCTCTACCTAATGAAAATGTTGGTGGAAATGGAAGATAAGTGTGACTAACTCTCCTGGGTGTTGTGGGAATGGGGTAAATCAGTCTCTCAGTACCTGAGAACTCTAAGAGGTGTTACAGACTAAGGGCAACTACTCTAACAGAAAAGACAGTCTTATACCACCACCTGAGAAGAGCTGGTGCATGTGGCAACTGCAAATGAAAGGAAAATGACTGCTAAGCTAGCAACTCAGCCAACCTTTAGGAACAACTGTGGAGGAGGCAATTAGCTGCATGTAGCAGCAGATTCCTTTTGCAAGTAGTTACATGTGTGCAGGACCTGGCATCACCTTTTCCACTAGCACCAGCACTTCTCAGCCTAGTTGTGCAGGTGCCATCCCTGGGATAAACTTCTCAGGTTGGAATTTGGATTGCACTTGTGCATCAGCCAGGGCAGCCTCAGGGCTTGGGCTGGAAGCATCTCCTCTTTTCTGCTTTTGCCTTTGACACAGGTTCACTTAAACCCCGTGACAACTGAGGCCTTCACTGCCTGCCTCAGTGGCTTCCTGCTGCTACTCAGAGACTGCCCCCTCCATGAATATCAATAAAACAGGATACAAGCCCACATCTTGGTCTGCTCAGTGTGGACTCCTTTTTCCTAGTTCATGCTACTGACTCAAGGCACTGGACTTTACACTGAGATGGCTGAGGCACAAACCTCAAGAGTGGGCAGTAGCCTCTACTGGGGGAATGCAGCAGATTGGACAGGACTTCTGTTTGGTGAAGTAAGCTGGTGCAGCACACGCACACTGGGTAAGAGAGGCCCTGAGGCCAGAGGCACGGATACAGACAATCACCTGGAACTGTCCTCCAGAAGGAAAAGCATCGAGTCAACAGATCGGCGCTCCACCGTCTGCTGGAAGCTCTTCAGCACAGGGCAGCTTGGCAAATTGTGCACCTGGAAGGAGGAGATGTAGCACAGTGGTAGGGTTTGACCCTTTCTGAACCCAGCCTGAAGACACATGGATGACTGCCCATAGAAAGCAGCTGCTCCTGTCACACCATTCGTACTACAGTTTTGTACTGTGATATTGATGTGAGGATTTTTAGGATGGCTTCAAACATACAGATTTGCTCTGTGTACCAAAAGAATGGATGTTTGTTCTTGAGGATGCATTTCTATGGGAAGGGAGTGTAATACATTGAGCCATTCAACTGACAGCCAGACCAGTTACTATTAGCTCCAGTAGAAAAGAAGTACTAAGTGGGGTACAAATGTGCCCAGCTTCCTTCCTGTAGCAGAAGCAGTCTGGATCACAGGTAATTATGCTGGAACTGGGATTAAGATTCTTGTTAGGTGCTGAGTGCCAAAAAAGGGAAAGCACTTTGTAAGGGGGTAAGCAAGGCTCTCTTAGGTCTACGTTACACTTAAACACTGGATTTCAAGGTAAGAACATAAATACTGGAGGAGATGAGTCTTCATTCATCCTACAGCAAGGCTGACTCCACATCTTGCTTTTTCAAAGGCCATGCTATTTCTATACAATTTCTGGATTGCATAGAAAGGTACTGGAGTACATACTGGTATCTGTGGGTGTTGGCCCCTGTGTGATTTCCTCCATGTGCATGATAAGAGGATGTTTCTTTCTGTGACTGCAGCAGAACTGCTCAGCTCACCTGCTCAGCAAAAATGTTATCGAGGAGGACAAAAAAATCCACAGACTCATCACCATCAATACCCATCCTCTTCTTAATTGTTTTCAAATCATCAGAGATACCTGGCTGATGCAGAGCACTGTTCAACTTATCCCTGTAAAGGAATTCAGAAAACAAACCAAAAACTTTTCACACACCCGGCTTTCTATCTTTTTTCTCATGACCCAGCCCAGTGGAGTTGTCTCACATTAGTGAGGGGCAGAAGAAAAGCACTGCAGTACACTGAGGGATTCCGGATGTTGGGAGTCTGAGCTGCAGAAAGGACAGACACTGTATCCAGCAGTCTAGGATCAGAGCTGGCTCTCTGCTCTCACAGAGGCAGAGGAAAAATTAAGATGAGATGTGAACAGCCCAGAAGTGGTTCCCATAAGCAAGGGCTGTATCAGTTAACAGATCTGGTCATACTGGAACAGTACAGGTCTATGTCTTCAGGAAGTAGCCTTTATGAAAGACTCTTGAAAAAAGAAAAGGTAGAAGCTTTGAACTGGTTGCTCTATGGTGTGGGAAAAGGGAAACACCTAGATACTCACTTGTAGCTCTAATTCACCTTTTGCTTTGTTAGAAGTCATTTGCATCTTTAAGCTGCTTTAAATTTTATTTTAAAAAATTAGCAGAGAATATCCATGCTGGCCATGTAGTTCCTCGGTAGTCTGTAAGCTGAGGCAATGCTTACTGCAGCTTAAAAAGTCTACCTTGACATGGTCACAGAATGTGCACAGGTGGTGGGCAGAGGGGGGCAGGGAGCAGAGAACTTTGCAGTTTACTCCTGTTTTGGACGGGTGATGTTGCTCAAGCAGGCTGAATGTGTTGCTTCTGTGGGCTGTCACCTCACCACTGCCTAGAACAATCCTTTGCCTGCAGAGTCAAGCATTATACAGTGAGCTTTTTCAAGTGAATTCTGACACCTCTTGAATTCTGGACAAAAATATGCTAATGTATAATCCAGCCAAACTGTAATACATCTGCCTCTCTTCTTCAGTTTCCAACCTGTGCCCAACCTGGCACAGGCATTTTAGAGCACTTGACTCTGCAAACATGAGTGTTCCTTCTATGTAGGATGTTCCTTATTTTACTTCATTAGCCTTCATTAAATGTGTCAAGGCTGAGTGTGTTTCAGTTTCTTCAAGGTATGAATGTGACGGGAATATTGAAATAACCCCCAAACCAGAAGCTGAATATAAAACAGAGGCCCAATATGTTCACACTTGAAAGGCTTGTTAAGGGATGTAGATGACATTAATTCTGCCCTGCAGCAATGCCACAGAGTAGCTGTACATTAGCTAGTAATAAGTGTTTGCTAGACACTGACTAAATTGGTCTTTCAAGAAAAAGTCTATTTTATTTTCTTCTGGTGCCACTGCTTGCGGTATAACTCCACGTACTAAGTATTTTATGCAACTAGCTAACCATTCCCAAAGAACAGTAAGTGGCAGGGGAAAAAATTGGGAAATGGGAAGAAAAAGTGCTGTTGTAAATTACTACTGCTGAAATGAAACAGCAGTGAAATCATATGGGGAGATATTGCTAGCAATTACCTGGTCAAGCATTTCAGGCGTTTACAGTTGTGGCAATTGGGGTAGAGCATTTCAGAGCTTGCTTCATCAGTGACAATGACAACAGATCCTGTGGAACAAGAAGGAAGTTTCTGTGATCAGTAGTGCATCTGCATTTCTTTAGACTGCTTTAATCACTCCCACAGTCTTGGTGCTCAAGTCCATTGCTATCAACTAGCAATTCCCCCTGAGGTATCACCTGCAACACAAGCCACTGGTGCTTGTTTCTGTGCATTTATTTCCACAGGGATGCCTGCTGTGCACCTTGTAAGGCTTCCTAGTTGTGTGTTCATTCTAGTTAGTGTTCGTTCGTGCCAAAAATTAGTCTCTGTGTCATGAGGTAGAAAGAGCTCTGGCAAGTCACTTCTACTTGGTCGTGGAACTGAATATGGAGGGAGCAGAGGTAAGACCTTTAAAATGCAGAGCGTATTTTTAGAATATACAAGTCTAACCAAGAACCAACTGCAGGATACAGGTGAAAGTTACTCCAGATCCTGAACTTGTATCCAAGATACTTGGGTTTCTCTGAGGAGCCTTTTCCAAATGTGTGAACATTGGACCTAGAAGTTATTGCCCTCTTGGTTCTGAAGTGGGTTAACGCTAACCTCCTCAGCAGGTCTGAAAGTGCAGCAGAAAGGTACACAAAAAGAGCGAGCAAGTGACGAGCTGGTAAAGAACCTACAGGACCAAGAGAGATGGGGAAGGGGGCCAAGAGCAAAGAACCAGGGAAGAAGTAACAACTAGGAGAGAGTTAGGATGTGCAAGGTATGTGGATCTAAGGAAGACTGAGCAGGGAAAGGCACTATTCAGAAGTCTCCCCAACCTTCTTTCTGCTGTTGGTACAGCCCAGCTAGCAGGCACCGTGTGGACTCCAGATTCCGCAAAATATTAGTGGAACGGATGCTGAAAGAGAGAACGCAGTTGGTCAGGTAGCACTTTCTTCTTCGTGTTAACATGGCTGCAGCTGGGGAGGACTTGCTGGAAGTGAGGGTTCTGCTTCCACCGTGGCTTTGGAAACCTATGGTGGGATTCATCTTTTGTCACTATAGACATCTTCTGTAGACACCTATAATCTGAACTGCCCTTTAGCTTCACATCAGAGATAGTGCAGATAACAAACTGGCACTTCTCTGGTGTAATTTTTCATCTCATCCTAAGCCAGGCACTCAGCATTACTGATGTGAGCAGCAGGGGTTGCTTCATCTTACTGAACTTCAGCTGTTTACAGTGAGTTAAAGTGTGCTCGAGAAGTGCCTGTTTCTCTTTACTCACCAAAAAGGTGCATAACACCACTGCCAATGGCCAAACCTAGGTGAGATGAATCCATCCCTGGCATCACTCTCAGGACTGCTGGGCAAACGGGATGATTTGTGTCACGAGTGAGTTTTAGTACCAGGCTCTGCAGGCTGAGCAAAGGTGAAGGCCCAGGGCTGAGGCAATCTGCCGTGGGGTGGAGCAGGGTATGCTAGTCAGAAAGTTTCCCTAACACAAGGCTACTTGTTAGGAGAGAGGAAGAAAGGGAAGGCCCAGGAGGGAACTGAGACTCACAAGACCTCAGCAGGCTTAAATGTTGGTGAAAGAAAGTTGGCCTCTTCCACATAGCTTCTCCTCAGCCTTTCCCCCAGGGCAAATGCCTGCTGCATCCCCACAGTTGTCAGCTGTCCTGCAATTGCACCACCCTAAGAGCAAAGACAAGGAAAGGTCTCCAGTGGACCATGGAAATAAACAAGTCTACACAGGGAACATGAACCCACCAGGAAATACAGCCTCACCCTGAATGTGGTCTTTTTGTATTGCTCATCCAAGGGTGAGGGGGGTCGAGGTCCTCCATTTAGGTCAGTCACCATGTAATCAAACTTAGTCTGAGCAGGTACATCTAAAAGAGTGGGACGCCATTCCACCTGTTTCAAAACAAACAAACTGTGCTTCAGTGGAAAACTTTCAAGAGCATTAAACCAGTGCTGGAATGTTACATGTGCTGCCTTGCCAACAACACAGAGACAAAGAGATCTCTTCACACAGCTCATAGAGAAATGAGAGCAGTGCTGCTCTCTGGATTTGCAGATCTGGTGTGCAGGAAATGCAGTTCTTGCTTTCCTCCCCTTACAGGAGGAGAATCTGTAGAAAATCGCAATTGCTACTCCATGTTACACATTGTGAAGCTGCTGTAGGAAGTGACCTGAACTAACACCTGCTGGCTCCTGAGGCCACCTCGGTGGAAGCTGGGGCAGCCGGATCAACTGAGGTAACACGAGGCAGGAGCTGCACATCTGCTGAGCACCAGTTGCGAGGTGCAGCACTTGGCCTTGGGGCAAAGTCCATGGGCACAGCAGGAATGAGAGTTATCAGCCACGCAATCCCAGGATGTCCATCCCTGCATCCTGCCCCTGAGGGCTCCCTGCAGTTGCAGCAATTGTTCCCTCTGCTGTCACCTGTCCCACTAATGCGCCATTCCACTTTACAGAATCACAGAATCAATTAGGTTGGAAAAGACCTCTGAGATCAAGTCCAACCTGTGACCCGACACCACCAGGTCAATGAGACCATGGCACTGAGTGCCATGTCCAGTCTTTCCTTAAACACCTCCAGGGACAGTGACTCCAACACCTCCCTGGGCAGCCCATTCCAATGTTTAATCACCCCTTCTGTGAAGAACTTCTTCATATTGTCCAACATGGACCTCCCCTGGCACAGCTCAAGACCGTGCCCTCTCATCCTGTCACTTGTTCCCTGGAAGAAGAGGCTGACCTTCATCAGGCTACTTTTCCCCTTTCAAGTTGTAGAGAGCAAGAAGGTCCCCCCTGAGCCTCCTCTTCTCCAGACTAAACACCCACACCTCCCTTGGCAGCTTCCCATAACACTTGTGCTCCAGCCCTTCCCCAGCTCCACTGCCCTTCTCTGGACACTCTCCAGCACCTCAATGCCCTTCCTGAACTGAGGGACCCAGAAGTGGACACAGGACTTGAGGTGCCTCACCAGTGCCCAGTACAGTGGGACAATCATTGTCCTGGGCCTGCTGGCCACACTATTCCTGATACAGGCCAGGATGCCATTGGCCTCCTTGGCCACCTGGGCACACTGCTGGCTCATGTTCAGCCGCTGTCGACCAGCACCCCCAGGTCCTTTTCCGCCGGGCCACTTTCCAGCCACTCTTCCCCAAGCCTGTAGCTCTGCATAGGGTAAATGCTCCCAAGTTTCCACGTTTCCTCCAAAAGTTACTCTAAGTACCGCCTTGGAAAGGGGAATAAACGCCAAACCATCACGCTGACGGGAGCAAGGCAGGAGCTCAGCAGCGGGCACACCGCCGGCTCGGGGTCGGGGCACCCCCCGCAGCCGCCCCTGCCCCGCAGCGCTCCCGCCCGGTCCCCATCCCGTGCTCACCGGCGCCGGCCCCGGGAGCGGCCGCAGCGGGGTGCGCGCTCCGTGCCGGAACACCACCTGCACCAGCCGCA